>MCJB01044097.1:68780-98071 GCA_002018475.1 Nicotiana obtusifolia | reverse complement strand
GGGGGAAGGGGGGGGTGAGCATTTTGCTTTTGACTCTTGCCAAATATTTGTATATCCTTTGAATCGACTGGTAATAGAAAATTCATTTATCTGATCTACAATTGAGCTACTTAATTAGCTTTCTTTTTGCTATTCTGAATTTGAGTGTGTAACGGTGCTACTGCTGGATTTGTTCTTTGAGAACATATATATGTGCTTCTGTTGTTAGGTATGTCTTGGAATCGGAGCACATGAAGAAGTTTTTTGATTATATCCAGCTGCCAAATTTTGACATTGCTGCTGATGCCGCTGCAACTTTCAAGGTTGGGTGCTTTTAATTATGTTAATGGAATGAGTATCTGATAGATAATCTTTGTTCCCCGAAAATATTCTATTGTCATCTCAATGGCTACTTAAGCAAATATGCCATCAGTGTTATTCCCTATTGTACAAGCAAACCTCTTAACAAAAGAAGGAAAAAGAAGCTAATTTGCTACTCCACATGACAGCCTTGGCTGTCCATGGTGTGGTTAGCTTGCTTATCAAACCAAATGATTGGGGCTCCATAATAACTGCAGTAAGAACTTGCTGCATTAATTCCTAGAAATTCAGCGGATTGGTGGTGCTATGATCATTCTCCAAAGCTTATTCTGGTTCCTGCATATTTATTATGGATCTGAAACAGAAACTTCTGCTCTTTCCTAAGAGTTTCTTATCATGCCTACTATGGCATTATCCTGATTCAGTTGCAATTTTCGTTGCAGGAACTCTTGACGAGGCACAAATCAACAGTAGCTGAGTTTCTTTCGAAGAATTATGACTGGGTAATATATTTAATATTTTTGCCTAATTACTTATTATTGTAGACATTGAAGTAAATTGTTTGAACCATAGTTATCAGGAGTTCTCTGTGAACTTGTTGCTGCTTGTATGTTAGTTGTACACATGCAAGCTTATTGTGTGAACTATATTTAATAGTTTTTCTATGGAAACTTGTTGCTTCTTGCAGATTTGATTTTTTGCAACTATGCTCTCAAGATACTTCAACACCTTCCGTTGTTGATTCTATTATGTTCTTTGTGCCAATGAAATGATTTTCATAGTATTGATGGAGCACTCAGCTTATGCACTTTTTACCTTTATTTCTTGGGACTTCATGACTATCAGGCTTTACTTTATTATCTTAGAAACTTTTGCTTTCACCCGATGGTGCCTCTTGAGACCCCTTTTCATAATCAACAAAGGGAAAATTGTGACATGTTAAGAGAAGTGTTAAGAACCTCAGAGTTTGTTCTTGTTGCTGCCTTTTTTCTTTCATCCAGGTTTATGTGGTTGAGGGAAGGGATGGATGGATCAACTGTAATTATCTGGATAGGGTTAAGGAGGATTTGGTGCCAGCTATGTCAATTTTCAGTGTTTTGATTTGCACTACTTGGGCTTTAGTGATTGATACATAAATGTGGTCAAAATATCTGGATGATAGTTATTTTCTTACTTCTAATAGTTTTTTCCAGTATGCTTGTTGGATTTCTCATCACTTACTCTTGCTTCGAATAATTAATTATGATGAACTTATTCTCTGCTGGTTTCACTTTCAGTTCTTTGCCGAGTATAACTCAAAACTGCTCGAGTCCAGTAATTACATCACCAGAAGGCAAGCTATCAAGGTAAGGGACACCTTCCCTCTTCTTATGGACAACTTCTGCTGAATAATATACTTCCGGAAAAAATTCTGTTCCCTTGGAAAGTTTCTCACGTCTTTTGCAAAGTATCTCAGTGGAATCGAGTACATGGTAGGTCATAAATGCTTGATGTACATTTTATACCTCAAGCCCTCCTCATATTACATAGATAACAATTTTTCTCGATCCCTTATATGCTGATCCTCATTTTGTTAAAAGAGTTGTTCTTGCGTCTTCCTTTTACTCAGGACTATGTTTTTGCAGTTAACATCATAATTTCTTTAGGAGATACATTTATATGTACCTTTTGGGCTGGGGTTAGCAGGAGTCCTCCTTCCATGATGAAAGAAGGGAAGAGGAGGAAATTAAGGGGCTTGGATAACAAAAAATTGATTGAAATTCGTGTATTCAGAATTAAGCACTTTTATTGTTTCACTATAATGGATGAGATTCATTGATTGACGGGAAGCAGAACCTTACGACTTTGAGGAGAAATTTCCTGCAGTCAGCTTTTTGTCATTTATTCAAGCTCATGTCATTTCTTTCTGCCGGAAATTCATACTGTTATACATCACCAGTAGGTCGTTATAATTCTGGAGTCTTTCTTCATTTCCTTCAGACAGTGATTCTTTCCAATTTATGTTCAGGCAGTTGTGACTTGTAGCCTGATGGAGATCTCTTTTGGTTGTTTTCTTTTCATATTTAAAGATGTTTGTTTCACTGTTGCAGCTGTTGGGAGATATCCTGCTTGATCGCTCAAATTCTGCAGTAATGACGCGTTATGTTAGTTCAAGAGACAACTTAAGGATCCTTATGAATCTTCTCAGGGTATTAAGCTATATTTGGCCGTATCATTCTTATTTCAGCCTTATCTTCCTGGCTGTCATTCTACTCTCTTCTTTAATCTTGTATTCTCTTGAAGTTTCTGTTCGTGCAGTTAATTATATTCTCTTCCAATGTTGTGGGTGGTGGGGGCTTTACAATATTAATCATGAAACTGTTGCTGCAATTCAAGTTTATTGTTAGACAAGACTAGAGTTACTGGGTGCCAATTGGGCAGGTAATTTGGACAGTTCAGCATTGAGCTAATTCAGTCCAAGAACGGTATACAGTGACATTCCACGCATACTAGGGGTCAACTTTGGGTTAGTCCACTATGGATAACTAGCCTAGAAGTGCCTTTGTACTTTTTGAATAAATTACAACTGCACTGCAATTCCTAACTAGTTATGGTCGGCTATATGAACCCCTTATATTTCAAAAATAAAAAACCAAAAAAGAATTAACTAAATAAAAAAAATACCATTAGAACTTAAAAGCCTATCAATTTTTGGATAATGGTGGTGTCATTGTCCGGTTGCGAACGCCTTGACTAATCCACCGGTCTCCTGTTACCTCCAACAGAGGTTTCGTGATAACTCTGCCCGCCAATATTTAGAGAGAAGAATCACCTAGTTTTTCGCTG
Organism: Nicotiana obtusifolia; assembly: GCA_002018475.1. NCBI lineage: Eukaryota > Viridiplantae > Streptophyta > Magnoliopsida > Solanales > Solanaceae > Nicotiana > Nicotiana obtusifolia. Next base: position 94,945 of record MCJB01044097.1, on the reverse strand, counting down.
TTACTGGGATTTGAGCCCTGGTCTCCCATGGTATTCCAGCTTTATGGCCTTCTCAACTAGAAAGCCTATCATAGAATATGAGAAACTGTAAAAGACTAATTAGTTAAGAAAGCAACAGTCTGAACGAGTAAATCTTGTGTTAAAGTTTGGCAGTTGATATTCTGCTTCACTGCACCAGTTCATGTTTTTGTGTGTGATAAGTCCATCTCAACCCAATGGACAAAATGTTAACTTGTGAAATGAGTAAAATTAGATGGACCACTCTTTGCTTAGCACAACTAGACTTGAAGTTGATTTTATCACTCACTCACGTGAACAGTATCAAATTGCCACCCTAAACAGGAACCACGACTACCAGTGTGGCACAATGAATTGTTCGAGTCAACGTGTGGTTTTGGAGTGATTAAAAGTTGACCTTTTAAAACATGCATAAAGATTTGCTGGGGCAGAGTAGTACGTTTTACCAGGATAGAGAAAGTTGTACGGCTCCTTTCCCCATCACTTTAGCTGATGACCTTATCAAATTATCTTCTTGAATTGCTGTCAAGTTTTGTTGATTGCTTGATTACTCCTTTTGCAGGAGTCAAGCAAGAGTATACAGATAGAAGCATTCCATGTTTTCAAGGTATTCTCTATTGATTTGACATTTTTTACCATGTCTGCTGATTGTTTCATTAGCAGCGGCTTTTTCTCTGACTTTCAAGTTCTGCAGTTATTTGCTGCAAACCAGAACAAGCCTCCAGATATTGTTAGCATCCTTGTCGCTAACAGAAGCAAGCTCCTGCGCCTCTTTACTGATTTCAAGACTGACAAAGGTACGTACACAGTAAATATCGATAAAGAATAGGTACATGCACAATAAATATGAATACAGAGCTGTATCTTGTGAAAGAATGCCTCACAATTTTCCTAACTTTATCTGCAGAGGATGAGCAGTTTGAGGCTGACAAAACGCAGGTTGTCAAAGAAATTGCAGCTCTTGAAACCAAGGAACTCTCTTGAACTCAGACTAGTTAGTTCCTCAACTATCAGGTGATGTTGTTGTATGTGTAAATGAAAGATGGTGTTTTCTCACCGAATGATATTTTACTGAAATATTAGTCTTAATTCTTGAAATTACTATTTAAACTTCACCTTCTTTTTCGTGGTTGTTTGTCATTTGTCCTTGTTCCTGATCGCCATGATCTATCCAAGAACTTAACAGAGTGTGCTGCTCCTCTTTGAAGGATTTGGAGAGTATAGGAGTCTGTTCTGGTTCCTGATCTTCTTGGTCTATCCCTATACATATGCGCGTATTAGCTATTCGAGATTTAATACCGCCAGTCAAATATTGCATTAGTTATACAGAGTTTAATATCGCCAACCAAACGTTGATTGAGTTAGCTATGCTGATATTTTTTTCCTTAAGCAGCCACCTGAGTACTATAGTACTATGTATGCATAACTATTGTGAGATCATTTTCATTTATGCGACCAACCAAACGATCTATGATGCATGGATTTGATGATAAAAAGGTAAAAAATAAAGTATTATATTTTGTATTAAAAAAAACAGTATTTAACTGAACATATAGAGGGAGAATGCGTCTATTTGCAGATTACACATATAGGTTTGTTAAAAAGTACGAAAGCGAGAAAGTTTGCTTAATGAAACTTGGGTTCTGCAATTGTTCCGAAGGCATAACGAGATGAGGTAGGTGTCAACCGCCCTTCCTTCTCTACCTTTTTCTTAAAAAGTTTAAGCTACTTTGGCGATCTCAAAGGGAGATATCTGACCTGGTGCTACTCATCTTGATCTTTATTATATAAGGATGCGAGGTCACAGAAACTTTGGAATAAGGAACACAGCCTATTTGTATTGAAGGAGTAGGGCAGCGCCCTATAATATGTTGGATTGAGCTATTTCCTATTAGAACACAGGAAATTATACCCAATGACCTTGAAAATAGATGATCTTGATTTTCTGACCCCCCTTGCTCCATGGGTAGGGTAGCAAACAAGCGGGTCAGATTGGATATGGGCGAGTTGAAAATGGATAATGCAAAAATGGATAAATTATCTGATCCAACCAATATTTAATATGGATAGAAAATGGATTAACTGACGGATAATATGGATATGATGGATCCATATTATCCATGGCTTCTTGAATATGATCACTTATGGGAGAAATTTCTAGTCTTCCAAACTTGAGGAATCCCCAATTTGAGTCTTAGTAAATGTAAAAGTTAAACCCATTGGTTATCTATTTTTAAGTGGATGGTATGGATCTTATCTATATTTGACCTATTTAAAAAAAAATTATTATCCAACTCGTTTTTTAATAAATAATATGGATGGATAACTATTTTTCTTAATCCATTTTGCCACCACTACCCATGAGTAAACCTTTAAGGTCAAAAGTCAGTAGTGTTGCCTATGGGGCAAGCGAGGGGTAACACTTGTTAAACTTGAAATTCCGCGAATGGAGCTAGTAGAGTCAAAAAATCAAGAGTGGGCACCAAAGTGTCTTATTTGTGCAAATCACCCATAATAGAAAAAGACCTATTAGAAGCTGCAATGAACGTTAGAAGATTCATTGCTTTTCCAGTAGATAGTCATTCCGGGTTTGCATAAGCGCGTTGATTGATAAAGACAAAGTTGATCCTCGAGTGGTACTCCAGCAGTTTATTTTTTAAATTTAGATCTAACAAATGAAAGCGAAATTTCTTGGAATGAGAAAAGAGTTGACTGAAGACCTCACTCTTTTTTAAGTGAATTAGGAGGGTAACTCCAGCAATTTATTTTTTCAAAAAGAAGGAAAAAGAGAAAGAAGATGAGTTTTAGAGAGATGTCTATGGACACAACCATGGAAGATGGGGAATCCTTTATTTCTAATACAGATGCAATCATCAACGGCACTTCTGATATTTCAGCGTGGGCTGAAAGCTTGATCTCAGGTCCCAACATCCCTAATTCGTCTTGGACGAGTGCAGACGACGTCCAGCAGCAGATTTCGACAGCTGGTGGTGGTGGTGCAGATGATGGTGATGATGATGATATGATGATTGTATCATCAGGTGCATCTTCCATGTTATCGAATAATAAGCAAAGTGATCAGCCACAAGAGATTATGATATTTAATGTTGATTTCAGGGCGTCTTCTCAGGTTGCTGTTTGCAATAACAGTGGTAAAATGGAGGAGAAAGGATCAGCTGAGAGCAGTAAGCGATTGGAATCTCGCGTTGGCTTTGAGCTTAGTCTAGGTTCGAATATTGGTGGGGCAGTGAACAAAGAAACTAGCTTTAGGTTTGTCAATATATATACATTGATGGCTTGTGCCGAGGCAATCCAACAGAACAACTTAAATCTAGCTGATGCATTTGTCAGGGACATAAAAAAACTTGCTGTTCAACAATCTGGAGCCGTGAAAAAGGTGGTGTATTATTTTGAAGACACTTTGGATCGAACGATTAACGGAATGAATGCACCGTATATTGTTGAATCCTCCTATTGCTCAGAAGAACTCTTGCAGATGTACTTCTATGAGACTAGCCCGCACCTCAAATTCGCCCACTTCACAGCCAATCAAGCCATTCTTGAGGCCTTCGCCGATTCAAATAGAGTACATGTAATTGATTTCAGTTTGAATCAGGGTTCGCAATGGCCGGCGCTTATGCAGGCTCTCGCCTTGCGTCATGGGGGTCCACCGGCTTTTAGGCTCACCGGAATAGGACTACCGCAGCATTCCTTTTTGGAAGTCCGGTATAAGCTAGCGCAGTTGGCTGAGAAAATAGGTTTAGAATTTGAATTCCGTGGATTCATGGCCAATTCTTTAACTGATGTTGAAGCTGCGATTCTGAGTATTAGACCAAGTAATGTTGAAGCAGTGGCTGTGAACTCTGTTTTCGAGCTTCACCATGTGCTCTCCAGGCCAGGCGCAATTGAGAAATTGCTGAATTCAATCAAAGAGATGCAACCGAAGATTGTGACGACCATCATCAAACAAGAAGCAACAATGTCTGATTCGCCGGAGAACTCAGAGTTGACTCAGTCCTACAGCCGAGACTTAGAGATGGCGGAGCAGCACCTAGGGCGACATATCGATAATGCGGTGACTTGCGAAGGGAGTGATCGGATTGAGAGGCATGACACTCTGAGTCAATGGCGAATGAAAATGAACTCAGTTGGGTTCAACTCGGTTCGTTTGAGTTCGAACACATGCAACCAAGCAACCAAACTTTTGACCTTGTTTCAACGTAGGCATGGATGTAGAGTGGAAGAGAATGATGGGTTTCTTATGTTGAGTCGGGATAGTCGACCGCTCATCGCCACCTCTGCTTGGCAGCTTATGCCTCCGAATCTAGGTTAGTCAGTCAATGGTTGAACTCGCTATGAAATGTTTTGGACAGTTTTTAGAGAAAAAAACTTTCCTTTCCATCTTAAGCATGCAATCTGTGCAACTCTTATCAAAATATTGAGACCAGCTAATGCTACAGAGTACAGATCATGTTCTTATCAGTTTTGATGTTATGTCTAATTACATACTGTAGGAAGTTTACTGGAAAGTTCATTTATTTTGACAAAATTCTCACCAGTTTGAGAGGAAATGACTCGAATGATATCACATGTTTCTCCAATTGTCTAAAAAAATGAATTGAGAAACCACAATTATGTGAATTATATGAAATAGATGCAGTTTTATTTCTACTTTAGATTTAGTGGCTAGTTTTCTCAAATTGAATGTCTAATTTCCTAGTTTTAATTACTAACACATGCATCAATGGTATGTCCTAGTACTCTCTCCGCCTCAATTTATGTGATATATTTTCTTTCGGTCAATCCCAAAAAAAAAGACCTTCTTATATTTAGTAATAATTTAACTTTAAACTTTCCATTTTATCCTTAAAGAAATACTTTATAGTCACATAAATATCTGTGACTTGCTTTAAACTAAGAGTTTCAAAAGTTTTCTTTTATTTTTTAAATTTTGGTGACCAATCAAACATCACTACATGAATTGGGATGGAGAGACTAATTAATACAGTATCATTGTTCAAACTACTCAAGACGGCGCCCATAGGCGATGAGGCGCAAGCCTTAGTGCCTCCGTGTTTGCAAGATGTGTCTAGGTTGGAATGCACCTTGTGAGTTTTAGGGCTTAAGCACGTTTCAAACGAGCCTTTGACAACATTGTATACTCTTAATTCTTGACATTATCAAGAACTCATTCATGTACTCATCCTTGTATTACTGCAAAATTAAGTTATTGGTTCAAATTACAATAAAGAAAAAAATATAAGGTGATTTTTTCTCATCTACCTAAGCATTAGTGGACAGAGTTATCCAATACATGCAATGGAAGCAAATGGGCAGAATTATCCAATACCTATGCAGATGGGAGGTACCTGGTACTCGATAATCAAGGCGCAATTTAGTGTAAACACCACTGTCAATCGTCATTAAAAATAAACCATGTCACTTACGAGAAATACATGCATTATTGTAAGGATTGTGTAATATTAAGTACAAATAATTTTGGTTTCTAACTGCAACATTAGTTAGAGAATGGGATTTGAAACCATGCCCTTTCGGACCAGACCTGAAACTAGAGCCTTAGGACATCTCCAACCCATTGCACCATTTTTTTGTATTAAAATGGTGCAAACATTAAAATAGTGCAAATTAACTCCAACCTATTGCATCATCTCATCAAAAAAGAATATTCCTTTTATATTCTTCTCGCTCTTTTATATTATATTATTTTCTTTTACTTAAATTTTATTTTATAATTTCAGAATTTTTTTTTTTTTTTTTTAAACATATCCATCCCATGTAATTCATAATCCTTTGTTATATAACATTTAATATAAAATTATTTTATACCATAAAATTTTAAATAATATAAATTGTAAGCAAATATTATACGTTATACATATTAATGGATAATTCAAATAAAAGTGAAATCATTGATAAAATATAATTAAATAAATACTATTACATTAAGGTAGAATTTATTTTAATTTCTACATAAATATTCAACTTCCATGATTAGTACGTTGCTCCCATAAATGCTCTACTAATGCATTACGAAGTGCAAAATGAGTATCTTTGTTCTTAATTTTTTTGTGTCGAACTAAAAATTATTCAAATCGATAATTTTCATCTACTACCATTTCTACTGTTGGAGTTGGACCTTCTCAAGCATCTTGAATTGGTGCATTAAGATCACGCTCATCCTCAATTATCATGTTGTGCAGTATAATACATGATGTTAATATATCATGTAGCACTTCTTTTCTCCAAAAACGTGACGGTCCTACAATAATTGCAAAACCCCGAATGCACGTTCAACATCTTTTCGACATGATTCTTGTTTCGTCGCGAAATATTTCTTCTTTTGAGATTGTGGCTCATGAATGGTTTGCACAATTGTAGACCATTTTGGATATATATTGTTAGCTAAATAATAACCCACATCATATTCGTTTCCTTGAATAAAATGATGGGCGGGAGGAGCAATACCTTTAGCAAGATTGGAAAACAGATGTGACGATTCTAAAACATTAATGTCATTATTGGTGCTGGACATACCAAAATATGCATGCCATATCAAAAGGTCATAATCAGCTACAGCTTCAAGAATTATTGTTGGGGATCCACTACGACCTGCATATTGTCCAGCCCATGCTGTTGGACAATTTTTCCATCTCCAAAGGTTTTTCATCTGCTATGCAAATGGTCCAATCAGAAAATAATCGACTTGTTGAGTTGTTGGCAAAGTCAAGTGCAGACAGGCAGCGAGATTTGGAGATGAAAGATAGAGCTTTGAAACTAAAATAATTTAAAGAAGAAAATAAAATTTTATTGTCGAATTTAGATTCTATTGGTGATCCAAATATTCGTGAATTTTATTCGACAAGAACAAAAATGAATAATGGATAAAAGAAGTCAACAATTTCAGCAGCCACAACCACAACAATCCTCTGCCCCATACACTCAATATTTTAATGATATTGGTGGATCTGGAAACAACCTACCAGAGTACTAAATTATTGTTATAATTTTCTAAATTATTATGTTGTTTAATGTATTTTCAATTTTAATGTATTGAACATTGTTATGTTATTGATCATTGTGTTGTTATTGAACATTGTGTTATAATTGTGTTATATATTCGAAATTATTATGTTATTGAACATTGTGTTATTTATTAACAACATATTATATTTTATATTTGCACCTTTTCATTTTTGTGATGGTTATATTTTTTAATACAATTATAACTTATAATAAAATTAACTTACAATTTATATAAAATAATATATACGAAAATTAATTTATAAAACTTACACTCCAAAATTAAGATGTAAAATTAATATTATAAGATATACATAAAAAATAATTAGGTATATTAGGAATCTAAAATTATAAGTCAAAATTTATAATATGTTAAATTAAAAGTGTTATATAATAAAATAATAATAATAAAATATTAGTGAATAGTGATGGTGTAGATGAATAGGTATATTAGGAATCTAAATGTAAAAATTAAAATTTATAATATGTTAAATTAGAAGTGTTATATAATTAAAAAAAAATTATTAATGAATAGTAACGGTGCAATGAATAGTGCAAGGTTGGAGCTCCAAAACACCATTTTTTGCACCAAAATAGCATTTGGTGCAAAAAATGGTGCAAGGTTGGAGATGGCCTTAGACCAACTCGGCCATCTTGACTTTGTTAGAGAAAAGTTATTAATAATTATTTATATATTTCTCTTCATTCAGAAATTGCATAAAATTCTATAATATATTTAGATACTATTTAAAACAATCTCGGTTAAAGAAAAGTTATCTAAAAATAGTACTCTTAAAATTTCTTATTAAATTGTGAAAAAAAACCCAAGTATTACTGTCTCCTTTTCTTTTTCCAGAGGTGGGGTGGTTGCATTTCAGAGATCATTGAAGCTTTGAAAAAATTAATTCTGAGCATTTTTCGAAATTACACAAATTAGTGGAATCTTTGTATCAAAATGGTCATAAATGCTTCAAATTTTAAAAAGTGTTATAAATAAAATTGTATTTAAGGTGAATGTCTATATTTTAGAGAGATTTTAGGGTTTGTTACTTGGTGGCTAAATCACTTTTTCCCTATAAATAGAGGGGTTCTAGTCCATTGGGATAAGTGCATGGTACTAAATTTGTACATAATATTGAGCATAGTGATTGTCAATTGTTCCATGAAGTTCCTACAAGAATAAATTCCGGATTTAAGGTAAGTATTTTACCTTATTTTTCTCTTTCAAATTCTTGAATTTTATAGTTTAATTTTAAATACAAGCAAAGACAATAAATTTTGATTATAACTCTAATAGAGTTTGTAAGAAATTATAATAACCCGAAGTGGTAAAAAATCTATGTCTTGCCATGATCAAAGTCATGTATGATCGTGAGCACAAGAAGTGGAAACTCGTCCCATTGAATTTGCTTCATTCTCATTCCCTTAAGAGAATGTGGTAGCAATATGTAATAAGTCTGAAAGAAGACAAAATTATTACCGTGAAGGTATCAATGGATGTGGATGTGGCAATAGACGAAATTATAATCGTCATCATTGTGGTAATGAGAGTAATAAAGATTCTCAAAATAATCTTTCACTCCGTGAAAATAATGTTTGTCATCAATTTGATATGAGATTTTGTAAAGCACATATAGATGATTATGGTCCATTCATGACGTGAATGTGACAACATATGATTTACGAATACATATTCATAATCATTCTTGACAAAATATGAACGTGTTAGTGGTGGTGAATATACCACACTCACCTCTAGAAGGAGGTTTGAGATGATAGGAGAAAATAATGTCATTATTATGGCATGAATGGTCATTGGTCACGTACCTATTGTACGCCAAAATATTTTGGTAATGTGATTATTAAAGAATAATAGTAATGCAAGAAACACATCTTGCATATAATTTTGACGATGACTATAATGGTACAACTTTCTCTTTAAAAGAGATAGTCACCATATGGATGTTGATGAATATATGGTAGTACCAAATTAACTGAGAGCTCTGGAAGAGCCAATTATTACTATTTTGGAGGAATAAAATTAATTATCAATAAGGCATTGTGTTGTAGTAAGTCTCAAAGAAGCTTATTGAGTTTATAAAGTATTCGCGAAAGCGATTCGTTATATTGAGATTATAAATAATCAGAAGATTTAATATCTTTATATTAGTATAACTGTAGTATGGTAATATGTATATGAAAACTACCCTCTTTATTGCCTGATTTATACTACACAAATAAAAAATATGGTAAAATTACATGACGCAGTAAACTGAAAGTTTATTGATATAAAAATTCATATCATAATAAACTTCGAGTATTTTTATAATTGCACAAGTCATGGTGTAAACCTGAAGTTTATCAATATTGATAATTTATTCAATTTGTATAATTGATTTAGCCATGTTAATTTAAGTATGATGTGCAAAAATAAAAGAGAATTCACATGGGTAAATTTAAAGAACTAGAAAGTTCTTTGCGAGTTCTATTATGTTGCTTATTCTCGTTAATTAATAGACCAACTAAAATTGGGATTGAATCCCGTGAATGCTGGAAATATCAAAGGTGAATATGAGCTCATTCACCTGCCATGTATACCACATAAGATGCATCTATGAGATGGTTACATGTGCGATTATTATTAACCTGCAACTTGGTGTTTGCGAGGTAACTTGCTCAGTATTTAATTTAGAGCATAACTTCCATATTTTCTAATCAAGACAGCTCATCCTGATAAGTTGGTTTACATTGAAGCTGGTTTAGCAAAATAATTTTTTGAGTTCCTTCACTTGATAGCTAAACTATTGCATATGAGAACAAAGTTATCTATATCAGTTTGATATATCTCATATATAAAAGTAAATTGTATTCTCCCCTCACAGGTGGTTCAGCTTCAAGAACCAAATAATTCAATCTTATTATTATTGATGTGCGATGTATATTTTGATTAACACCATAAGCACAAAGGTGAATTTTCAAAGTTGAGGAAACATGTTAGTTTTTCTAACATGAGGGGGAGATATGATAAACAATTGAGAAAAAGTTCAATGGTGTGTGCAATCACTTTTATTTATCTTATATGTCTAACATGACATGAAAACTTGATATGTATCTAAAATCTATTTAAATAGCTTATATGACTTAACTTATATGACAATCCCTCAAGGATTCAAATCGCTTAAACCATATACAATTCATGGTTCTGAAGTACCATATCCTAAGTGCAATTTGCGCACATATGTATCTTACTATAACTATAAGCATGATAATATGATAACAAGAGTTTTTACCTCTATGTGAAGATATTGAAATGGTGATTCCAACAAGATCATATGAAAACAATACATCTCTATCAGGAATGATGGTTTCAAGGTGAAACAAATTCATTCAAGTTAATATGGCTGATTTGTTTATCAAATCTCTACCAACGATCTTTTGAAGATGGTGCACAAGATTAGAATGCAAAGGCTCAAAGATGTCAATTGATTGTCTCATCAGGGGGAATTAATACGTGTTGTACTCTTTTTTTCTTATAAGGTTTTGTCCCCTCTTGCAAGATTTTTAATGAGGCAACCAAAAGGCGTATTGTTAGATATGTGTACTCTTTTTCCTTCACTAGAATTTTTTTCGACTGAATTTTATTTTAGTTAAGGTTTTAACGAGGCACATTATCTGTTAGATAAACATTCAAGGGGGAGTGTTATAAATAGAATTGTATTTAAGGTGAATGTCTATATTTTAGAGAGATTTTAGGGTTTGTTACTTGGTGGCTAAGTCACTTGTTCCCTATAAATAAAGAGGTTCTATTCCATGTAAATCATCCCAAATCAATAAGAATTCACTCTCGTTACTTTTCTCTGCAATGCTCTTCTTCTTCTTTTATTGTTTTATAGCAAAAAGTCAAATAATAGCGATATATACAAAATGAAAAAGATGATCTTCCACTGTTTTCCTAAGGCGCAATAAGTATAGAAATCAACAATCATCAAGTATTGTGGTGTGACGTATGAAATTCTCTCCTGTAACTAGAGGTCTAAGGTTGAGTGTTGAGAATGGAGAAACTCATAGTAAGGAGCACTTCTTTAATGGGCCTTACGTGCACGAATATGAATTATTCAGGACAATAATTTTCAGACACTAATGATTTTACAAAAAAATACTAAGTCCTTTTGGATATATGTGGAGATATTTTTTGTCCGTTAAAAAAAATGACAACTTTCTAATTTTAAAAATAATTTAACTTAAATTTCTTATTTACCTTGAACGTGAAACTTTTAAAATCACATAAAAATTATTGAATGTTTAAGTTCATAAATGTCAAAAATCTTCTAACAACACAAATGTTATGACATGTTTACGAGTTTAAATTTCAAAAGTCTTTGTTCTTTAGTAACTCCAAATCTGTTTAAACTTTGCTGCATAAACTGAAACGAAAGGAGTATTAGTCAACAAGAAATAAAACAAAATTTTTGCGAGCTCCCTTGGCTATGGCCTAATTCTGGCATGTGAATAGTGAGAAAGATCCTTATAATTTCAAAAGTTAAAATAATAGACAAAAGAATTAAATTTTAACCTTCCATTGTTTACCTAACTGCCAGAATAGTAGTATAGTAATTATCAGCAAACAAAAAAAAAAATCCCTTAGCTTTATTCCTTTTTGGCATGTGAATGAACCAATAGTGTCAAATTAAGATGCATACGTTTTAATTAGTTGTTGTAGCTAAAGGAACTCTTTTATTTTTTAGCTTATTAATTTCGTTTGTTAGTGTATAAAAATTTGTTGTACAATTCTAATCCAAAGATAGTCTTAACATAGTTAGATGCAGTGTTTTAAAGGGCGTATTCGGGACGAACCCTGGAGCGAGGCGCACCAAAATGCTCCAAGGTAATGGTGTGGGTTAAAAGTCTCAAGAGGCGTACGCTCAGCAATTCGGGGCGTACGCCCGGGCGTTTGAGACGCGTTTTTGTAGTGAGGCGTAAGCCCCGTAGACGTTTTCAAATTAAAACAAAATTTGTTGAATAAGTCCTTCATATAATACCCAAATTCTCAAAAGTCAACTTGTAATTACTCAAAAGTTTTAAAAAGGAACTAAAATGTATTAAATTTAAAAGTCAAGACCTTTTTTATTGATTAATGCCCTAATTTATGCTCTTTCCTAATTCTTTATCTTGTCCGCTAGTCTGCTAATATCTCCCAAAAGCAACGAATATTTTTTCTTTTTCTTTTTACAAATACAAAGAGAACTCCATTCTCCTTCATAGCAGCAAGTTCAAAGTTGAAATTGCAGGTTAGTCATCCTTTTTGTTCCTCCGTGTAGAAAATTTTACTCTTTTCGACTCAAGTTACTTGTGCTTGTCAGTAGCGTATAATAAATTGTTTTGACTAATTTTTTTTGTGGGGATGGAGCACATCTATATATATATATTACATATTTATAGTTTTCTTCAATTTCTATGCAATTTTACGTGTTTATAAATATTTGCTGTAATTATATTATTTTATAAAATATTAAAATTAAATACCCATGGGGCTTACGCCCCGTGTCTTGGATCTTACGCCTCGCTGAGGCATATATAAAACGTCTCGCCTTACGCTCACGCCTTTTAAAATACTGATTAGACAGATCTACGGGCATGTTATGAGTTCGGCAAAACCTAAAGATAATTTCTGCCTTGACCCTGTAAAAGCAAAACTCTGCCCTAACCTTGTAAAAGCAATAACAGTGATGAGTTTAGAATCGATTAACTTAAAATTCCAAATCCGACACGGTAGTATAATATTGTTTGTGTTGGATCAAGCTTGCATAATTTGTCCAAAGGCTTCATTTAGGAGTATTCATACACCTTATATATAATTTTAATTTTTTCAACTACTAATAGTAGAACTTTATTAGCATAAAATTAAATCCAAATTGCTTCATAGTGGTGAGTATGAGATGCTTTGACAAATTATATTGAAAATTTAACAGCAAATTGGTGTCCTCGACACTGACACTGTACAGTAGAGTCATAAGTTGTTAATGTCAAAGGTTACATGTTATCTTAAAAAAACTGTGTCGTAACAGTTAATAGATACACGTTTATTAAGAAGAAGAAAAAACTGTATCGTGACTAAAAGAAAATTGTATGATAAAAACTGAAGGTTTTGGCTACCTAATTTACAAAAGAATATATTTTGGGTTTTGGAAAACATTTTAGACTTCAAAATATGGCCAAACCATTTCTAGAAAACATTTCTCTCTACAATTCCAAAAAGAATTGTTCCCTTTAAGTTCAGTTCAAATACCAATCTCAAAAATATTTTCACAAGAATTGAAAAATATATAATTATCTCCAAGAGTCTTTTCAAGAAAATCTTTCTAAATAGTGGATTTTGAATCAAATCGAAACGTTAAATCAACATGGAATGCGTTAGATCTATTTTAGATTTAATTCTTTTTTGTTGGACAAAGGCGAATTCAAATTTTATACTTTATGAGTTCAACTTTTAAAATTATAAGTTTAAATCTACTAATTATATTATAGTTTACATAATAATACTTTTAACTTGAGTAATATTCACATTTTTTTTTCGAATTTAAATATATAAAAGAAAAGGAGAAAAGAGAGGAATTGGGGTGACTTGACTCCTTTAATGAGTTGGTAAACTATAGGCAAGAGAAGTACAGAAAGTTGATGAGGTGCTGCATCTTCTGTCACGTTATTCAAGGCAATAGCAGACTTTTACAGTACTGCCATTTGCCAAACTAACTCCCTGTCTTTGTCACCTTTCAAATGATACGCGTATAATTTGAGTTCGGAACCAACGTATGGTGAATTTGGACTCAAAAGACATAAATAGGCCAAAAATAAAATTGGACACTATTATTATTCATCGTATTATATTTGAATTTAAAATAGGCGGGAGCCATACCGCGCATATATAAGGCGCGAACCAACAGCCCCCATTTTTAATTCCTAGTGCCTCCCTCCCCTTTTTTAACGCAAAAATATTTCATAGGAGCCCAGGGGCCAAAAAAAAAAATTGGACACCATTTTATATAGCATAATTATTTACCGCGTTATATTTGAACTTAAAATGGGCGGAAGGTATAGCGCGCGTATATAAGGCGCGAACCAATAGCCCCCCATTTTAATTCCTAGTGCCCCCCTCCCCATTTTTAACGCAAAAACATTCATAAGAGCCCGCCGGTCCTACAAAAAGTATAGATTTTCGGTATTATAGCAAGCTAACATCGGTTCTAAGACATTATCGTGTAGTAGATTACTCGTTTCGGTCTCCAAATCATCAAATCTTCACATTTCAAAAGATTTAAAATCGAGGTATTCCGACTTATTTTTTGTTAAAACTCATGTATAAAAAAATGCCTATCAATTGCTTTTTACTATGATATATGTTCTTTTGTAATTATTTTGTGATATAATTTATTTATTATTTTTTATCCGGATTAGATTATTATTGTGCTAAAAGAATTAGTAAAATAGAGAAATTATTATTTTATGAATAATTATTGTTATTAATTGTTATAAAAAATATATATTAGTTATTTTTTACTGTGGTATATGTATTTTTATGATTGTTAAATTAATTTATTTTTTGTTAACCGGATTAGATTATTTATGTGCTAAAAGATTAGTAAAATAGATAAATTATTATTTTATGAATAATTAATGTTATTTATTTCCCTTTAGTGTTATTTTGTCCCGTAATTTTAATATAGTGCCCTTTAGCGTAGTACAATGTAGTGGCTTTTAGCGTAGTATGTTTGTAGTTATTGAAATTAATTATTTAATTATCTGTTAACCCCAAAAAAATTTGAAAAAAGATGATAGTTCAAACACAAACTCTCTCGAATTCTAGTCTACAAAATGTAAGAAAATAATATAAAAAACAACAATATTTGTCAAACTAATTATTTGTATATGAATACTTATTAATTAAATCATGTATTCATATAAAATTAATTATTTAATTCTATTATACCCAAAAATAGGCGAATAAGGAAGAAACATATAAAATATTAAACTAACATATAAAATAAGAATCAGCATATAAAATAATAAACTAACATATAAAATAATAAATTAACATATAAAATTATAATATAGAAAATGTATCAACCTAAATAACAATATAGTAAAAACTCGATTAAATATTAATATAAAAGATATTGCAATATACTTAAAGATATTAAGCAATTAAAGAGAAAAATACTTAATTCATATTTATCAATTTACAGACATCGTCATAGAGGTTCCCCCTGTGCATCCCGGACCTGCATCGCTAGAGCTACTGTTGCTACAGGCCAACCATAGATCTTTATACATATGGGATGGGCAGTGTTTGTCCTAGACATTCCGTCCCAGACGTATAGACGATATGTAGGAGTTCATTAGGGACCACCCACTGCATCCCCGTATAGTTAGACGCCTTCAGGATACGGGTTTCTACAGGATCATAGAGATTGGCCGGTTGCAGTTTGACTGGGTGTTAATCACGATTATGATAGAGCGGTGCCGACTGGAGATGCACACATTTCATCTACCCATCGGCGAGGCTACCATCACGATTGAGGATGTGGAGGTTCTCTTCAGGCTGTCGGTTAATGGATTACCTGTAGCTTACCTGCATGCTCTTAGAGACTATAGGGGATTGCATTACCTGCATATGCTGTAGCAGCTCAACGGTTTCCAGCCAACGGAGGAGACTGCATTGAGTAGGGCCAGTCATTTGTAGCTGACGCCCGTCTAGCAGAATTTGGAGGCGACGGATGCGGAGATTACGGATGATTCACCGCTGGAGGTTATCGACCAGCACACGAGATTGTTGTTGTTTTTGATGTTTGGTGGTGTACTATTCCCGAACACGTCGAAAAACCTAGTCAGCTTGAGATTTCTATGTCATCTTGAGCGGCTAGATGATTTACCTGGTTACAGCTGGGGTGCAGCTGTGCTAGGTTACCTGTAAGAGTGGCTATTGGTCCGGTTCACACTGGACCGGACCGGTTTCAAACTGGAATCCGGCCCGGACCGGTGTGAATGGTACCTTTTAAGGGGGGTGGAACCGGTCCCCGTAGCGGGACGGTTTAAGGATTTGAAACCGGACGAACCAGAAAAAAAAATGGCCCGGAACCGGCCGGTACCAGGTTGGACCGACCGGACCGGTAAAAAAAACGGGCAGATTTGAAAACTAGCTGTTGGCCTACGGCTCTATTGAGCAAATAGCCATTGCCCAACGGCAAAAAATGACCATTTTACCCCATAACCACCCTATAACCACCCCTAACTATTTTTTCCTATAAATACCCCATTATTTCATCATATTTTTCACACAAATCATTCAATTCTCTCTAATTCTCTACAATATTGTAATTTTGCTACTTTGGCTATTTGTGTAAATTATACAATTTTGATT
The DNA here is from genome assembly GCA_002018475.1 of Nicotiana obtusifolia. Lineage (NCBI taxonomy): Eukaryota > Viridiplantae > Streptophyta > Magnoliopsida > Solanales > Solanaceae > Nicotiana > Nicotiana obtusifolia. The sequence goes on along the minus strand of MCJB01044097.1, from coordinate 78,471 downwards.
CTTTATCAAGTTTTAATTGGAGTTGCTATCAAGTGAAGGTTCAAGTATCAACTTCACCTTAATTATACGGTTATATTTAGTTGGTCGTTCCTACTTCTACTCTTTTATTATATTTTTATCATATATTTATTTTATTTAATATAATTATGTCTCAAAGAGGTTCAATTGGAACTAGTAGTGGGGGTGGGCACGTGGACGTTGGGGAAATAGAGGGAAAGGAATTGCTGGTAGTTCTAGTCAACACATAGATGAAAATCAATATTATCATGATTTTAGCTCTAATAATCCACTTGATTCACAACACGTAGAAGCGCAATATAATTATGAAACTGGGGTTAATTTAGAAGAACCACATGAATTTCAAGCTAGTCCACCTGAAGTTCAGTCCGACTTGCCTCCTGTACCTCCCACTAGAGCCCCGGTTAATTTTTTCATGTTAGATGTGCATGTAATATTTACAATTTAGTAGTCAAAGATGGTCTTGACTTATTTAACCACATTATTAAAAAGGTTAAAGTAGCTATTGCTTTTATATTTAGAAATAAAAATCAAGAAAGAAAAAGAGAATGGGAACGAAAATGTATAGAATTAGGAATGTCGATTAGGAGAGTCCCAAAAGAAGTTTGTACTAGGTGGAACACTTTATATGAAGCATTAACTGTTGCTTATGAATATAGAGAGCCTATTACTCAAATGTATAATAAATATTTTATGAAACTTTATCACCTTAAGGAGGATGATTGGAACCTTGTTCAACATCTCCTCCAGTTTTTAGAAAAATTCTATCATGCTACTTTAGAATTTTCTGGACAATATTATCCAACTACTCCTACCATGTTATATTATATAGCTGGAATATCTGAATTATTAAGATTATATAGGCAATACAAAGAACATAAAATGGCTGTAGAGGCTATAATTGAAAAATTTTAAAAATATTTTTTCCCAATTTTCCAACTTTTTTACATTGCTTTTGTGTTGCATCCTGCATTTAAACTTAAATTAACTGAACGACTTGTTTGGAAAATATATGCAAATTTAGATATTACACCTGTTGAAATTGCGACTAATAACTACCCTAGTGTAGAACATGATTGTGCTAAAGTTTATACATATACCGTGGCTGTTTTCGCAAAGTATAGAGCTTGGGCAGAGACTGCTACACCAACTTCACCAATACTGTCAATCGGTGGAAGTTCTTCTTCTCAAATAGGCAAAAGGCATGCGGGGATGAGCACTTTTGGAGGACTTGATCAAAAGTTGCTTTCAGAACAAGACGAGTACGGGGAGGAATACAGCGAGTTCCAAGTCTACTTAATCTAATATCTGAAGAAACATACAAGTTTTGGAACTCATGATTTATTGGATTATTGGAAGAGTCAAGAAGCGCAATTTCTCATACTTGCAAAAATGGCCCGCAATATATTAATAATTCAAGCTTCATCAGTTGCGTCGAAGAGCGCTTTCAGCCAAAGAAGATTTCAAATTGGAGATCACAGACATTCATTGAGAGAAGAGGCAATGGAGACAGGAGTTCTATTCAGGGATTGGATCAGAGCAGAGCGAAGAAACTTTGGAATACCAGAACTTTCGCAGAAAAAAAGAGAGAGCGTATCTGGATCAAATTTTGAGCGACAAACAAGTGAAGAAGGGAGTCAAACAGCCAATGAAGTGGAAGATGAAGAAGAACAAGACGAAGACGATGAACCGGAACAACAACAACCAGTTCCTAAGGAAAAGCCTACGGCTATCTTAAAAAAATTAGCCAGTATGTTTAAAAGAATGTAATTTTCTACATCAGAATACATATTAATAAAATTGCTCCAAATCTTGAAATTCCATCACAAGTTCACAATTCTTGTATTCTTATTTTTTATTTTTTAAATTTATTCCTTGCGCAAAAATACTATAATTAATTACTAGTTTCTAATTGATTCAAATTTCAAGGTTTGAATCTAATTATAAACTTTGAAACTAATCCAAAGTTTGAATGAATATTTTATAAGTTTTTTTAATTCTAAGTTTTAACTTTGAAACATACTAAATATTTCAAATATATATACAAAGTTAGTAATATTTTGTTGTTATATTTTCAAAAATTTAAAATTATCTATCACTAAAAAGTTTCTGACTTCTTATTTTTTATTTTTAGATTTATTCCTTGCGCAAAAATACTACAATGTATTACTAGTTTCTAATTGATTCAAATTTCAAGGTTTGAATCTAATTATAAACTTTGAAACTAATTCAAAGTTTGAAAGAATATTATTATAAATTTTTTAATTCTAAGTTTTAACTTTGAAACATACTAAATATTTATTTACAAAGTTAAATAAAAGACAAATTAAAAAAAAATAGAAAATCGGACCGGTAGCCAGTGCTGGTCATGGTCCGGCTGCATCATTTCCAACCGGCGGACCGGACCGGACCGGAAAAGACCGGTTTGGTCCGGTTTTAGCGCACCTCCGGTACCGGACCGGACAGGAATCGAAAAAAATTTTCGGCCCGTGACCGGATCGGACCACTGGCTAGCCATAGTTACCTGTATAGGCAGATGTGCCGGGCTAGCATGGGCACCTAGAGAGACGTTTCCAGATTTTTACTGCTGCTGCAGGTGAAAACATAGTCAGTTCTTTCATGATTATAACATACATAGTAAAAAATACCTTAAATTTTGCGTCCACTATCTATATTAGGTTTGGGCCTGGGAGCGGTTCCTGCAGTTCCAGCCACCTATACCACCCATCGCTCCAGATGCACCACCTCTACCGTTTCTCCCTTTAGCTTGGAGGTGGGTTGATAAGCAAGGCTACGGATGCGAGTTCGAGGCTCGACATCATCTCCCCTATTACAAGGATTTGTTGGATTTGCTTGAAGGCGCGCAAGTACATGTATACTTAAGTTTACTTGGCCTGGCTTTATATGTGTTGCGTTTACTCACGATTCTTGTGTTTAATTAATAGTTCTTATGGAGGCCATACAACCACGCACTCATAGCTGGTTTGCCCAATTATTGCTCCAGGGCCCAGCTATGTGGAGCTCTTCCGTCCCACTGATATGTCTCGATATTGTCGAGCATCATGTCACAAAGCAAGTCCTTCGCCAGTTTGGTCGACTGTAGATTGTACCTATTTCGCTCACTTGGATTAGGACACATTACCAGCGGGATGATCGTTCCAGGGTTGACCAGACATACTTGACCTGGCTAAAGGCCCAGATTGAAGTTTGGGACCAGAGGTATGACCTGATTCCTCCACCCCCTACACTTGAGCGTACGGATGGAGAGCATGAGTGTATGGGTTGGTATCGCAGCGTTACCTGACTTCTCGTCGAGAATCCCGTTCATCGCACTGGTGGTCGGTACATTCCATACGCCGGGAGGCATAGTATATTATTTGTTATACTTACTTATAACGTTAAATTATCATTCCGTAATTAATATTTTACATGTCATGCAGGCTATAGGCTTACATCAGTTCTACCAGTTGGGACTGCAGATGCTGCAACATACCGGCGAGGGAACGACAACTTTCTACGAGTATGGCCGGCAGGTTATAGATTTGGCTACCCAGACATTAAGGCGTGCCCGAGATGATGAGCGCTTAGGATACGAGGCTGCCTATGTGGTCGGCGAGGACAGGGTCCCCAGCAAGGGGGCGTTGAGGAACCCATGCATGATATTAGAGATGATCAGCCGGGTGATCACCCTAAGCAACAAGATGCTCATCATGACATGCCGTCATTCAGCCTTCAATTGTCGCCGGGGACTTCACAGGTGACCCTGTCAGCTCCCTTATTGATCGCGGGCACGGTCGTTACGTGACAGGAGTGGGATCAATATTTTCTTGATCCCAGAGCCATCACGGTTGCTGATTCTCGTCCGGCACGAGAGGTGCATAGTGGACGACGACTGAGTTACGGCTCATCACCGAGGGATGTCGAGGAGCTAGCACATACTTCATCTACTCGAGTGCACCTCGATGTTCCGACAGAGCCTTCCGGCGCTACTCATGCCCAGGTTTGTTTGTATTACTGTTATTTCTATTTGTTTTTATTTTATTGATTAGTCAGTAATATCTAAAGCATTTTTTTAAGACATCAGCATCGCCCGTCATGGAGGCCACTTGTGCGATACTGAGATGCCGGAGATGGATGATCTTATTCAGGAGCTCGCTGACACCATGGTATGAACATTAATTTTTTTCCTAACACGTACATTATTAATTATTATTTCATGTAGTAAAGTATCTTATTGCTTTGTAGGTTACCGCCGGCCCGACGGACGCTTCTACCGAGTTTGCCAGCCTTACCGACGATCATGCTGCAATGCATCCTCCGATAAAGAGGTGACATGATGAGGATTATCTTGATAGCGTAGCCGGGGGGGACGAGATGCTCCTCTGGCCAACCAATGCTTTAAAGCATACAGGCTGTGAGACACATTGACATTTATTATTATTTGTATATATGACATTAAATATATAATAGCCACATTATTTATGTTTTACATAATTTGCGCACAAATTTTTATTTCTCGAGATATTTATTAGTTTAACACTTCAACACAAAAAAAAAAATGACAGCTTAACATAAAATTTAAATTCTTTACAAATTAAAGATAATACATGACAAGTACAACATAAAAATAAAATACTACATTCAACGCATCAATGTGTTTGTTTGGTCACTATCGCCCATTATTCTCTAATTCAACATTTAAATTTCTCCTCCGACCTATCTTTTTCTTCTTTTGCCTCTTTTAGTTTCTCCTGCAATGCCGCAAGTTGTTCTTGTAGTTTCACGATCTAGAGTTCGTATTCACGGTCAGATTCTAAATGTTTAGCAAACATGATTTGTACTATTCCTGATTAATGGGTTCATCATACCATTCATCAAAACAACATTTCTTTTCGTCCTACCAGTAACACAAGAATATTAATTAACATATTATATAAGAAGTATTAACAAACATTTCTTCCAAGAATAATAACTTACAACTTGTTTATATATCCAACGCCTGCGCCCCAGATTGCAATTTGACCAACACGACTTCAAAATCGCACGTTTGCCACAGTAACACCTTGGTACTTAATTGCGTCCAAACACGTAATGCTCGAAAATTGAAAATTAATGGAAAGTTTTTCTATTCGTTTTGTTACGACGCAAATAATAACTGAAATGCGCGAGGATTTTATAGGCAACTGAGAGTGATTTTAGGTTACATAGAGCATAATAGTGAGGCGCTATATTTCGCGTTATAATGATTCTTTCGGGTACAAGTTGGTCCAACATTTCAGGTCATCTGCTTTTTCAGTCGACAGCTTTTTCAGGTCAACATGACAATACACATAGCGCGTATTGTTGAGGTGCTATGTTTCGTGTGATGATGATTTTTACGGGTACAAGTGGGTCCAACATTTTAGGTCATTAGCTTTTTCAGGTCGACATGACAATACACATAGCGCATATTGGTGAGGACTATGTTTCGTGTGATAATGATTCTTTCTGGTACAAATGGGTCCAGCATTTCATGTCAACAGTTTTTTCAGGCCGACAACTTTTTCAGGTCGACATGACAATACACATAGCGCATATTGGTGAGGCGCTATATTTTGCGTGATAATGATTCTTTAAGCGTACAAGTGGGTCCAGCATTTCAGGTCATCAACTTTTTCAGTCCGACAGCTTTTTCAGGTCGACATGACAATACATATAGAGCATATTAGTGAGGTGCTATATTTCGCGTGATAATGATTCTTTCAGGTACAAGTGGGTCCAGCATTTCATGTCAACAGTTTTTTCAGGCCGACATGACAATACACATAGCGCATATTGGTGAGGCGCTATGTTTCGCGTGATAATGATTCATTTAGGTACAAGTGGGTCCAGCATTTCATGTCAACAACTTTTTCAGGCCGACAACTTTTTCAGGTCAACATGACAATATACATAGCACATATTGGTGAGACGCTATTTTTCGCGTTCATACAGGTTGACATACAGCTTAGTTCTTCTTAACTTGAACCAAGAGATCAATATTCAAATACCATTTGAAGAACTAGAACAATATCCAATTCAGAAATGCCACTAACATTTAATAAGTGATTTATGAAGAGGCAAAAAGGTGAAGGTAGTTCAAAAGATCCAAATGGAACACGTCATAACACAATCGATCCCTACTTTGAAAAAAACATGCTAGGTTGCTATACTGATTTGGTTGATGACAAGTGGTATGGTATTCTGCGTCCCTTGGAAAATAAGCCTATCAATATACACTGATCTAAAAGTTGCAGGGCACATTATTGAGGGCGAAGTGCATTCTACAAAGCCTGAAGGTATGTGAATTTGGGGCGAAAAACTACAATGGGTTCTATTTTACTCAAAACAGTTTGATTATAAAGTACTATGTCACTGGCATGGGCTTGATGTACCACAAGCACTGTCTGCAACCTTCCAAAACACATACAAAGATGAACCAGAAATGATTTGGCATTTGATGAAGGAGATTCTAGAGATGGAAAAGGCACTTGCTGTTCATCATGCTATCGATGATCTTAACTACCTGGAAGGAACGAAGGATCAGTACTGGTATTTATTAGAAAATAAAAAAATGCATAGAGACAATGAGTATCCTGTTTTCCCAACAGTAGTCGAGTGGGAGGGAGTACCTAAGTTTTTACCATAGACGTTGGACATATGAGTCCCATATTGTTGTAGAAATCAAGCAAGTGCTCTTATTGATGATAGCGATGAACTGCCACCTGGTGCTCAATTACCAACTGAAGGACATTTACGGCGGTCATGTCTTGTTTGGCAACATATGCCACATTTACGTGCATAAATGGTATCACCAACATCCATTTGGTTCCATATACGGGTTCTTTTTTGCACTTGCCATTGACACACATAATCCTTGTTACACACCATTTTAAACGGTTACGACGGCCAATAATGCTCAGCACCCACTGGCTGCAACTGTCCACTATAGGTGTTTAAGTATGCAGCAACACTATATTCTTCATCAACGTACCTCGTTACCTCGAAACCTGTATGTTGAAAGCATTTCATGGCATGTGAGCATGACAAGTGATAGATTGACCATTTTCCACAAGAGCATAATCTTCTGGCTTCATTGACGGTGTGTGTATTATTCTCACAGTTGTGATGCAGACCAGTGCGAACTTCAAAAATATTTCGCTCGCTGCAATACTGCAAAAATGAATGCCACTGTGCTCGCTCCCTATATTTCTCAAATCGTTTCATTGGTTGTGGCATAAATTCAATACCCTTTTCCATCAACGACGATGCACCTCTAGATCTTTCAACAAACCTCTCCGCTCTCTGCTTGAATGACATCCGCACCATGGCAGTGACTGGCAATCCACGTGTAGACTTCAATAACCCATTGAAAGACTCTGACACATTTGTAGTCAGAATTTCCCATCTTCTACCACCATCCACATGCAAAATCCACTTTTCAAGCTCATGTCGCATCAGCCAACGATAGGCTTCTGGGTCTTCTACCTAATCAATTCCATTCGCCTCCTGAATACACTCTTAGTGATCTGTTGCAGCCATACACATTAAATCATGTAAGTCTTTGTTCGGATAAGCCCTCTGGAAGTTGGCCTTCAAGTGCCTAACACAGTAATAGTGGTTGGCATACGGTTCCTACCATGCACGCAAATTTTGTACAAAACTTAAAATAACGCCATGTCGATCAGATATTAGACAAATACCTGAACGCTGTTTGACAACGTGCTCCTTCATGTTGTTCAAAAATAATGTTCACGTCTCTTGGCTTTCATTGGCACAAATAACAGATGCTAGGGGAAATATACTTCCATTAGCATCTAAAGCAACGACGACAACTTAATATCATACTTTCCATAGACATGAGTGCCGTCTATGGATATTACTGGCCGACAATGCACAAAACCATCAATGGCTGGTTTGAATGCCCAGAACATATATCTGAATATGTATTCTGGTATTCCCGGACTCCACTCAAGCTTCCATTCAACAACAGTCCCGGGGTTAAAGTATTGCAATGCAGCCATGTACCTGGGTAGATCGGCAAATGACTTATCCCAATTACCATAAACAATTTCAAAGGCACGTTTACGCCCGAGAAATGCCTTTCTTTTGGTAATGGTACATCCATATACCTGGTGGACAGATGTTATTACACTCTTGGATCTTGTACCTTATGGACGCTTCAATCTGTGGAATCAAGACAAGAGATCAAGTCAACATTTAATTTAATATGATTCCCACTGAATGTGTCCATTTCATAATTGTGGTTGCCTATGTATTTCCCCACAATCCACATATTTGTTTTCAACTTTCTCGCGCACAGCATCCAATTAAAGCCTTGGAACCATCTACGACAAATAACCTTGTATAGGAGATGACTCATGAACCACGATCTTACAACACTCTTTTATGCTGTACATTCGCACCGCCCTGCTTAGGCGCGCTTTATCAGCAAAAGCATGCCCTTTGATAGCACCGTTGCTCTAGATTCATCCCACATTGCTATCTGAATTTTGTCAAGATCCCTTGTGAGGACATGGACATCCGGCATACACGGGAACTGATCAAGGTAGGGAACATCCCTTGAATAAAACGGCACATGGGACTCGTACACTCTTGATCTAACGGGAGGTGGAGCATGCTCCCTCGTCAAATCAGGTTCATCATGCTCGTCCTCATCATTGTCACCCTCATCAGGGAAGGGTGTGTCATCTCCAGACTCGGGAGCATTGTTGTCATAATCACTATCATCTTCATGACTCTGCGCATCTACCAAATCCCGATTAAATATGTCGTCTTCGGGCAATTGAGTAAGGACAGGACCTTCAAGTTGCTCGTTTTCACTGCACAACCAATTAAAAAAAGAATTTTCCAAATTCATCCAAACTTTACATAAAAACTTTATCACTTAACTTACAAATCAAAATGTGTTGACATCCCATGATGCACATTATCTTGTTGCTGATGACTCCCGGATGGACCACCATGATCCAACACACCAAAACTAGGCATGTTCCAACTATCCGTTGGTTCATAGCTTGTAAAATTCATATTTGGCCAGTATCCCCTGTGGAATATATGAGTTTTAATACAAATTCAATACGTAAAAATAAACTTCGTAACATAAAGGAAAATTGAAGTTTACCACTCAGCTTATGGATTATGTAAACTTAGGGATAAATTATGTCCTCGCTCCTCATTCGCCCGTGGAGATAAGTTTAGATCAGGTCAAACCCTTTCACCCGAAACCTGTTCGGCTAAAACTGCTCCAAAAAAACCACCCGATGATTGAGGGATATCCCTGCTTTGCCGAACCTCATTATTGCGAACGTCTTCAGCCTTGACGTACATTTCCAACATTTTTATCACAAGAAGTTCCCAGTGTTCTTCCGGAGTCCTCAAAAAATCTATCAAGTTTCATCGTCTCGATGTTAAACTCAGCATAACAAGCAACCCCTTGCGGAGTAACAGAATACGAATATCTCCCAGTTACTTTAATATTCACCGAACATTTGCTCACACTCATTTTTTTTATGTAACAACGATACCAATCTATCGTGCTACATTGTAAGTGGCAACTTAACATGACAGTGTGGAGAACAACTATACCGTACTGAAGTATTCTCCGTCACAACCTCACCCCCCCCCCCCCCAA
>MCJB01044097.1:55975-68760 GCA_002018475.1 Nicotiana obtusifolia | reverse complement strand
TCCCCCCCCAATAAAATAAAACCCTAATTTTTCGCTCTTCGGACATTATGGCAAAATGCAAAATAATTTAACGAACAAACATTTCGAAAGACTTGAAGGATGCTAAATGGATTTTTTTCAAATTATGAAACTCCTTAAATAAGGAAAAATCGAGGGGGGGGGGGTTACAATTATTTGATGTATAGCGCATTCATAATATGCGCTATACCCATATGAATTATTGGTGCGTCAGTTAAGTGCAGATGACTTATTGGTGGGGCCACATTTTATATATAATGCAATTATTCACCGCGATATACCTTAACGGATAAAAATGCCATTAAGGTATAGCGCGATGAATAACCGTGCTATATATAAAATGGCGCCCAATTTATTTTTGACCTATTTGTGTCGCTTGAGTCCAAATGAACCATACTTTGGTTCCGGCCATATAATTTCACTCTGAAATCCGTACTTAACTTCACCTTCCCATTCTCTAATTGAAATACATTTGTCCGTTAAGGTGTAGCACGGTGAGTAACTGCGCTATATATAAAATGGCCCCTAATTTATTTTTGACCTATTTGTGTCTCTTTAGTCCAAATGAACCATACTTTGGTTCCGGCCATATAATTTCACTCTGAAATCCCTACTTAACTTCACCTTCCCATTCTCTAATTGAAATACATTAACATATGATAAATAATCGCTCGCTACCAAAAAAAAATTGAAATTTAGCTACGAACTTCGTTGGTAGTTTGTAGCTAATCGTTCGTAACTAATATTTTTTTTTGATAATATGTCGCTAAATAGAATTACTGATGAATTTTGCTGTTTAGCTATAGAATTTGCCTGTCACTAGTTTCTATCTTTTTGAGTAATGAATGACTCATAGTCATATGTATAAGATGAATTTTTCTTTCTTCCCCCACCCCCTTCTAACTGGCAGTCAACTATTGGAGTAATCTCAAATTAACAACACTTAATTTCTGCTAAGTTTACGACACAACGATCTATATAGAATTCTAATTCTGTTGATACATTCTTATTGAGAATGAGAAAAGAGATAGATTGTCACGACCCAAAATTTATTAGTGGTCGTGATGGCACCTAACACCATTGTCAAGCAAGCCAACAGTGATTAGTCAATTTAATTACTCATTCTAGCACCTAAAAATCATAATCTTTATTAATAAAATAGTGTAAAATAGAATTTACACGAACTACAGTAGTGAATAATCTGTAGGAACCCCCACCTGGTGCCACAAGTGCATGAGCATCAACTAAGAAACATAATAAAATACAACATCTGTCTGGAATACAAGTTAGACAGTAAAATATGAAAAACTCTGATGGAGACTCTACAGCTGCGGATCGGAGCGTGAAATGCAGCTCACGGTAAAGTCCCTGCAATGGCCGCGCCTCTGCGCCCAAAAGACCACCAGACATATAAGTACCTCCACAAAAGTGCAGCAAGCGTAGTATGAGTACGTAAAGCAACGCGTACCCAGTAAGTATCTAGCCTAACCCCAGAGATGTAGTGACGAGGGATCGATATTAATACTTACTAGTGGTCAAATATTATAGATACAGTAGAAATAAATAGGGAATCAAAGTAGATAAACAAAATAACAAGTGTAAATATGTGGTACAGTCCTCCTCTCAGCAAGGACTCAAACTCTCAGCTATTAACTACCTCCTCAATCGGAGTGTGTATATATATAATCGACCTTACCAGATAGGGCGTCACAGTTCAATCAGGAACAAGCTCATAGATATGCTGGTTTCTTGCCAATTATTACGCATGATTTCATAAGAGTATATTATAGAAATGCCGAGGCATACGTCCCGATCCCGTCATAATATGTGCACTGCGGAGGGTCGAACGACACGAACCATCGATACATCTATTATATTGCCGAGACAGACGTCCCACTCCCACGAGAGTGTGATACATAATCCTGCCGACGCGAACGGACCGATCCCATCATAATATGTGCACTGTCGAGGATCGAACCACACGAACCATAGATGTATCTATTATACTACCGAGGCGAATGGACCGATCCCATTAGAATAAGAAGCTTTAGCGGGTCCTTAAACCCACTCATGAATAGACGTGTGAGTCATAAATTTTAAGGGAAACCTTTCGATAAAAACACATAACGCGGGAGAATTTTGTAAAAGGAGTACAATTATTTCGCGGCTAATCATGAAGTACGTCGAATCTATACCATATCGAGTTTACTCTACACAAGTCTCGTTTCAAGTCGTAATGAAAAATAAAGGAATTAAATAGGCAGGAGACAACTCAAGTAGTACAGCTATAGCATGGTGTGAACCTAAGTCTACCCGGACATAACATGAATCTAGCTACGCACGGACTCTCATCACCTGGTACATACGTAGCCCCCAAAATAAGTAACACATATAAAATACATCACCTAGGAGTAGTTTCCCCCTCACAGAGTTAGACAGGAGACTTACCTCACTTCGAAGTTCCTTAACCGGCTCCAACGTCCCTCAAACACCTCAAACCAAAGCACGTCAATCCAAAACTATTCAAACAATGTGCAAACTAATTAAAATATACTCTAACACCCATAATTAATTAATTTAAACAATTTCTAACACCGCTCGAAAAGTTTTTAAAATCAACCCTCGGGCCCACGTGCCTGAATTCTGAATTTTTTTTGAAGAAAATCGTTACTCATGACATTACGAATTCAAATATATAATTTACTCCTAATTCCATGTCCAATTTCGTGGTCAAATCCCAAAAAAAAAATTTCTACGTTTTCTACCAAAATTCCAAATTTTCTACTAATTTCCCTGTTTAAACTCATACACAAATCATGTATTTAACTTGTAATAGGTGGGAGTCACTTACCTTGTGTTGCTTGATTAAAATCTCCCCTTGAAGCTATCCAAAATCTCCCCAACCAAGTGAAAAATGGAAGAAAATGGGCCAAATCTCGTTCTTTAAAAGAACACACTACCCAGCGATCTCTCGCACCTGCGGTCATTTGGCCACTTCTGCGGTTCCGCAGGTGCGGAAAAAATAGCGCTTCTACGCTTCCCATGCCTTCGCACCTGCAGACCGGACTCCACTTCTGTGGGGTCGCACCTGCAACCATGGATTCGCTTCTACGGTCTCGCAGGTGCGGCACAAACTTCGCACCTGCACCTCCAGCCTGCCTCACTCCTATCGCTTCTGCGCCAAATGCACCGCATTTGCGGGCACACAGGTGTGGAAAGGACCTCGCACCTCCGACCTTTGCCTGCTTTCTACTTGACCTCTTTTGCGGGCTCGCATTTGCGGTGCCCACTCCGCAGGTGCGATTACACCAACAAATGCCACCTTCAGCAAATTCTTTAAGTTCAAAACTTGATCCGTTAACCACCCGAGGCCTCCGGGATCTCAACCAAACATACCAACAGATCCTATAACACAATACGAACTTAGTCGAACTCTCAAATCATCTTAAACAACATTAAAAACATAAATCGCACATAGATTCAACCCTAATGAACTTTGAAACTTTCAGTTTCCACAACCGACGCCCAAACCTATCAAATCACATCCGGTTGTTCCCAAATTTTGTGCACAAGTCAAAAATAACACCACATACCTACTCCAACTTCCGAAATCGGAATCCGACTCCGATATCAAAAAGTCCACTCTCGGTCAAACTTCCCAAAAATCATCCAATTTCCTACTATCGCCGATTGATGCTGAAATAACCTACAGACCTCCAAATCAACATCTGGACACGTTCCGAAGACCTAAATAATCATACGAACCTATTACAACCTTCAAATCTTGATTCCGAGGTCATTTACTCCAAGGTCAAACCTTAGTCAATTCCTCCAACTTAAAGCTTCCAATATTAGAATTTTCTTTCCAACTCAACTACGAACTTCCCGAAATTCAATTCCGACCACACGTACAAGTCATAATACCATAAGTGAAGCTACTCAAGGCCTCAGACCACTGAACGACATGCTAGAGCTCAAAACGACTGGTCGGGTCGTTGCATTCTCCCTCACTGAAACATACGTTCGTCCTCTAACGTGCTAAGAACTGCTCCGGAGTTGCCCAAAATCATTGTTTAACACCTCGTGCACCTGCCATGCTGCCAAAACCCAGTTGAACATATTAGCTCGAGCTCGACTGAAGATTCTCCCTTTTTTATTTAGTCTATAAGCCTTAAAATCAAATTCCAACCTTCGAATTTCTCTACAATGTCTAATTAATCAATCTCTACACACTGTACCCAAACATAATCGTGCACTTGGGCTGGAATCACACCAAGCGCCGCATAATTCACATGATCCTAATAACATTCTCTGACAACAATAACTGAAATTCCACGAATCAGATACCCACAACACACATTATGACGCATATAAGTCCTATTCCAAGTCTCGTAATACTGCCACAACGGAAGAGGTGTGTAGAAATCCATAACCACCTGCCAAATCAACAAATCATTGAGTCTCTCCTTCTGACAAGAACCATTAGCTCATTCTGAACTAAATAATGATATTTGCTCTTTAATATGCCTTATATAAATCCGATTGCACCGATTTCAGGTCAAATCACCACGTCTCACCCAGTACAAACTGTTCCGGCGATAACAATCTCAAACACTGCCAAGATCTCATATAACACCAATAATGCACCAACAATGCAACAACAATCTACAAACTCTAATATAATTCATAAGGAAGAACGAACTCTGATGGGGAAATTACCCAGCCCGCATAATAAATAAAACGGCCGAATAGGTGCTATGAATCCACCTCAGGGATGAAAATGAGGCACATAAAATAAGTGTAAGGAACTGTGCTCAACATCTCACTGTTGCGGCGTGCAACCCGATCCAATGTGACACTGTTGCGGCGTGCAACCCGATCTAAACGTGACAACGTTGCAGCGTGCAACCCCATCCACACAACATACCCGTGGCGGCGTGCCACCCGATCTAAACAATATACTAGTGGCGGCATGCCACCCGATCCGCACATAACAATCAAGATGAAAACACACATCAAGCCGTAACGTTTATACTCACGAAATGTCCGAATATCGACCATAAGCACGCCAATGGTATAATACAAATCCTGGGGAGATGGGTAGCTCCATATGCTACGAAACCCAAGCATAACTAAGGTGCGATATATGGTCTGCATCTCGAGAACCATCCTATTCACATGATATCACAGCTTCACGGGACCTCAACACATGTGCAAATAATCAAGCTGGCTCATAACCCACATGGCACAATAGAGTATTACATGAAATAGCTGACGACGAAATAACATCCAATGCGCGAAGACTCCTCCATAAGCAATGTTATGCTGAATGAACACACCCGGCCTGGCGTAGGGCAGACATCCACATTTAGACCCTCCGACGGACCTCAAGCCGATTCTGATCATACCATGCCGGGCTAATAACTTTTCAAGTATCCACAATAATCTTTTTCCATGAAAAATAAGAACATCCATCAAATCCGGAACTAACTCACACAGCTAGCCCAAGGAATAGAACACCTCTCAGGCATAAACTCTCGCATTTGCAATACTACCATCACCTCCATACTTGGTTTCAATCCTTAACAATCAAGTGATTAACATGTCATACTTATACAAATCTCCCCGTGGTATACGCTCGCACAACCTTCTGCTCAGGTAGCAAAGTCCGCACATACATACCACCAACCGTTCAAATTCTATAAAGCGAATCAAAATCTGCAAGTCAATACACAAAGTTCTTCCACAGAACACCATTCTCAGGTGACACTAAAGAATATGCCAGCTTACTCTGAACATCTGAATTCACCCCTGCTCATCCGAGCTCGCGACATTCTATCAACACCGAACCGCAACCTTGACCTTCAACTTCTATTTCCCATGCCGCTCACTGCACCTATCATGCCGCTATGCATGAATACCAGAATTCATCATAACCCTGAATTACCAGTAGAATAATTACTTCATTGGCTAGAAACCTTTCACTTAACTTATTTCAGAAGAACTAATGCAACACGCAGCCGAATTCCCAAACCGCAGAAATACCAATCTCAAGTCGTGATCTAGACCATCATGACTCTTCCGGACTCCATTTACACAACAAGGCCATTTGAATCAAATACCTCCCAAGTCAATCAAACTACAATGGCTGTAAAGCCTGTACGTATCTCCACAAACCACATGTATAACTTTACATGCCGAAGGAACTGTTCATTGCCACAATCATACTGATTCAACCATTACTAACCGACCCAACTGCTTTCAATTTACTCTGGACTTGCCTTATAAATATTACTAGCTCCATTCAAAACGTAACGAACCAAATCCGCACTCATCCTGAGTGACGAACATTACGAGACCACACCGTCTCAATACTCATGAACCATATCATACTTTCCTTATGCGCATAATAGAATCTCCAATTGGTACACCCATTCTGCAAGCTGCGAGTCCGAAGACATTTCTTCCTTTACTCCAATACTGCACTTAACTCTTGAATCCACTAGAACCGTTGTCGAGGGTCACCCACTCTGACCTGGTCCCGAATATAACCAAACTCCATTGCTCTGTTAGCATATGAACTCCCTATCAAAGAAGCAACCGGCTAAATTCTTTTCCTTGTACATTACATCCAAAAGAGCATAAGCTTCGAGTCTTCCCAAAAACCTAAACATGCTTCGATAAAGCCGAATATAGCACACATCCATCAAGCCCTTTGCTGAGTTACCCCTCATGTTCTCTTTAATTAATCATAATAACCCACCAACACACCAATAACCGAAAATCGCACAAGCAGACAACCACACAATCCAATCGTAAATGGTGGGGCTCCCCCACTTATCTCTAAGCTACCATCACATAATGCAGAGCCCACAACGATGCCTCCTTCTCAATTACCATGATCTCGCACCGTTAACCCGCCAAATTTCTTGTAATATCTTGTTAAACTTTTCATGAACATTCTGAATCACCAGTCACAGTCACATATTCGGCCTCTTACTGGGTAGCAAGTAATATTCTCCTTCGAAGCTTCATCAACATCACGCAACCGCTAACCTGCTCATAGGAAATGGCCCACCTGTGGAATTCCTCACCGACATCTTCCAACAACATTGCACTGGGTACAGCTATCACGAATCAGTAAATTCTCCTGAGCCCATACTCGCTCACTAGCTATATAAGTCTGCTCCTTCCCTATTGACATCAATTGAAAGTTCAACAATACCTTCCGAACTTAAGTCATATTGCACCTGAAACGATAATCAGATCTTTACACCTCTATTCATTTTAAACAAACTCCTTTTTGTCGTATTCACTCTTTCTTCGTATAGTAACCATCACTCCAAATAAAATTCGTAGACCAAATCACCTTCCATCACGATTCCCAAACCGTTCTACACTTTCACAAGGCACGCGGCCATCCTACCACAAAACCAATATGCTAACCTGCCACTCCTACTTCGATTGAACCACCTCTTTTAAACAACTTCTCAACCTCTGCTTCTCATAATTGACCTGCTAGTACTCAACCACCGCGAGACACTTCCCGCCATGTCTTCCCTCATACTTTGCTGTCCACATGTTGCATCAAATCAAAATGCATCTCTATAGCACTTGAACCAATAAAATGTTACCGACTCTAAGCCTCTTCGAAGATCATCTTTCCCGAGCCATCAATATTAGAAATACCAATTCGATTTTGAACAGCTGCACACAGCTATCTCTGGCAACCGCCCCTCAGGTACCATTTCACAACACCCTGCTCCGAAGGCAAAATCCAAGAAGACTGTAACACCGACGAACCGTAATGCGTTCAAACAAGGATGGCGACACCGTATCACAATGAAAATTCCACCACACTAGAAAACATCAAGTCTCGTTATTATATCAACAAACCTGGACATCTATAGTCCGATTGCCTTTCCTCCGCTGGAATTAAATGCTAAACCCCTTAATCATGCACTGAGAAATCCTCTCTTCAAACCATTCACTGCCTCAACAAATAAACGAGCACCTTACCCTTACACCGACATTGTGTGATAACAACACATAGACATCGTAGCAATCAGTGCACAGTATCAAAATCATAGAAAATACAGATGCTGAGCTAGAACAAAAGAACATTCTTCCGCAAGGCGACGACAATAGCCTGCCCAAACACGCAGGAAAAAACATCCTGCACTAAGTCTGCAGTACCACTACAACTCCTCAACGCTCAATTGCTAACAAGCGCTTCGCGTCGCATAAGATTGAGTAGGAAGGAAATAAAGGCACAAGCCTTAATGGAATCAAACCGCATGATAAGGAAATCAAGAAGGGAAGTGCTCCTAATAGCCCTGTAGCCTCTAGAAGATAAGTACAGACGTCTCCGTACCGATCTGTAAGACTCTACTAGACTTGCTCATGACTCATGGGACCTAAGTGAACCTAGAGCTTTGATACCAAGCTATCACGACCCAAAATCCATTAGTGATCGTGATGGCGCCTAACACCGCCATTAGGCAAGTCAATAGTGATTAGTCAATTTAATTACTCATTCTAGCACCTTAAAATCATAATTAATGAAATAGTGTAAAATAGAATTTACAAGAACTACAATAGAGAATAATTTGTAGGAACCCCCAAAACCCGGTGCCACAAGTGCATGAGCATCAACTAAGAAACATACTAAAATACAACATCTGTCTAGAATACAAGTTAAACAGGAAAATACGAATAACTCTGATGGAGACTCTGTAGGTTGCGGATCGGAGCGTGAAATGCAGCTCATGGTAAAGTCCCCGCAACGGCCACGCCTCTGCACCCAAAAGACCACCAGACATATAAGTACCACCACAAAAGTGCAGCAAGTGTAGTCTGAGTATGTAAATAAACGCGTATCCAGTAAGTATCTAGCCTAACCCCAGAGCAGTAGTAACGATGGGTCGACATCAACACTTACTAGTGGTCCAATATCATAGATATAGTAGAAATAAACAGGGAGTCAGAGTAGATAAGCTAAATAACAAGTGTAAATATGTGGTACAGTCCTCCTCTCAGCAATGACTCAAATTCTCAGCTAGTAATTACCTCCTCAATCGGAGTGTATATATATAATGGACCTTACCAGATAGGGCGTCACAGTTCAATCAGGAACAAGCTCACAGATATACTAGCTTCTTCTCAATTACGCACGATTTTATAAGAGTATTTTATAGAATGCCAAGGCGTACGTCCCGATCCCGTCATAATATGTGCATTGACGAGGGTTGAACAACACGAATCATAGATACATCTATTATATTGCCGAGGCGAACGACCCGCTCCCATAAGAGTGTGATACATAATCCTGCCGAGGCAAACAGCCCGATCCCATCATAATGTGTGCACCGTCGAGGGTCGAACCACATGAACCATAGATGTATCTATTATATTGCCGAGGCGAACGACCCGATCCCATTAGGATAAGAAGCTTTAACGGGTCTCTGACTCTACTAACGGATAGATGTGTGAGTCATAAATTTTAAGAGAAACCTTTTGATAAAAACGCATAACGCGGGAGAATTTCGTAAAAGGATATTTTGTGGCTAATCATGAAGCCCATCGAATCTCTACCATATCGAGTCTATCACTCTACACAATTCTATTCTCAAGTTGCAACGAAAAATAAAGGAATTAAATAGGCGGGAGACAACTCGAGTAGTACAGCTATAGCATGGTGTGAACCTAAGTCTACCCGGACATAACATGAATCTAGTTATGCACGGACTCTCATCACCTGGTACGTACGTAGCCCCCAAAATAAGTAACACATATCAAATACATCACCTAGGGGTAGTTTCCCCTCACAGAGTTAGACAGGAGACTTACCTCGCTACGAAGTTCCATAACCGGCTCCAACGTTCCTCAAACACCTCAAACTAAAGCCTGTCGATCCAAAACTATTAAAACAATATGCAAAGCAATCAAAATATACTCTAACACCCATAATTAATCAATTTAAACAATTTCTAACTTCGCTTGAAAAGTCTCTACAATCAACCTTTGGGCCCACGTGCCCGGATTCCGAAACTTTTTTGAAGATAATCATTACCCATGACATTACGAATTCAAATATATAATTTATTCCTAATTTCATGTCCAATTTCGTGGTCAAATACCAAAAATATCAATTTCTAGGTTTTCACCAAAATTCTACATTTTCTATTAATTTCATGTTTAAATCAATAACATAAACCATATATTTAACTTGTAATAGGTGGGAGTTACTTACCTTGTGTTGCTTGATTAAAATATCCCCTCGAAGCTATCCAAAATCGCCCCAACCAAGTGAAAAAATAGAAGAAAATGGGCCAAATCCCCTTCTTTAAAAGAACACACTGCCCAACGACCTCTCGCTCCTGCGGCCATTTGATTGCTTCTACGGTTCCGCAAGTGTGGCCAAAATAGTGCTTCTGTGGTCCCCCTTCAGCTCCCCTGCCTTCGAATCTGTGGACCAGACTCCGCTTCTATGGAGTCACACCTGCGACCAAGGATCAGCTTCTGCGGTCTCGCAGGTGCGGTACAAACTTCGCACCTGCAGCCTGCCTCACTCCCTATGGTTTCTGCACCAAATGCAGCGCATTTGCGGACAGGCAGATGCGGAAAGGACCTCGCACCTACGACCTCTGCCTGCTTCCTACTTGACCGCTTCTGCGGTCGCTTTTGTGGGCTCGCATCTGCGGTGCCCACTCCGCAGGTGCGATTACACCAGTAGCTGCCAACTTCAACAAATTCTTTAAGTTCAAAACTTGATCCGTTAACCATCCGAAATCCACCCGAGGCCTCCGAGACCTCAACCAAACATACCAACACGTCCTATAGCACAATACGGACTTAGTCGAACCCTCAAATCATCTCAAACAACATCAAAAACATAAATCGCACATAGATTCAAGCCTAATGAACTTTGAAA
This sequence comes from Nicotiana obtusifolia, assembly GCA_002018475.1. Classification (NCBI taxonomy): domain Eukaryota; kingdom Viridiplantae; phylum Streptophyta; class Magnoliopsida; order Solanales; family Solanaceae; genus Nicotiana; species Nicotiana obtusifolia. Next base: position 57,809 of record MCJB01044097.1, on the reverse strand, counting down.
CTTCCAATTTTCACAATCAACGGCGAAACCTATCAAATCGCATCCGATTGACTCCAAATTTTGCACACAACTCACAAATGACACCATCGACTTACTTTAACTTCCGGAATCGGAATCCGACCTTGATATCAAAACGTCCACTCCCGGTCAAACTTCCCAAAAATCATACAATTTCCAACTTTCTCCGATTGACGCTTAAATAACCTACAGACCTCCAAATCAACATCTGGATACGCTTCGAAGACCTAAATAATCATACGAACCTATTGCAACCTTCAAATCCTGATTCCAAAGTCATTTACTCCAAAGTCAAACCTTAGTCAATTCTGTCACACCTCTTTTCGTACACTCCCCCGGGAAAGGAAAATGTATAAAAATGAGTTTTTCCAATTAAAGTGACATTGATCGAAATGGGATTATTGAATTATTTTCAGAGTCGCCACTTGGAAATTTAAATTGGTGTTCCAAGTCACCGGTTTTATCCCAGATCGAGGAAAAGTTCGACTTTCATAAAGAAGTCTGCGAACCAGAAATTCTAAGTAAGGAATTCTGTTAACCCGCGGGAAGGTGTTAGGCACCCTTGGGTTCCGTGGTTTTAGCACGGTCGCTTATTGTCACAATCGGCTTTATTATCTAATTTTAATACCTGTTATTAGCCTATAGTGCATTTCGCTTTATTCCGCTTTTCCGCTTTTTTAAAATTATTAGAGAATTGCAATGTTAATCAAAATATGTCACGAATCACGTCACATAAATGCACCCATAATTTGTAACATCTTTTAATTAAACATCGGGATTTTGAATTTGGGTCACATAAATGCGCACCCGAGTTTAGGAAATTCAATTATTAAAATAACGCGCCTAAAGCAGCTACGCGTTTTTAACTTTCCGAGGGCCATGAAATTTACTGAATAGCACGCCTCGATTTTCTAAGTGTTTAATTAATGAGGGCCATTTATTGATAAACCTTGTTCGGTATGGCGCACCTCAAATTAGTTTTAAAAGAAAAGTTTTATCATTCAAACATTATTAAAATCGGGTCACCTAAAAGGCACCCCCGAAGTTCGTATTGTCACTACGTCACGGGAACCGTACCCATAGTGGCAACACAGTTAATCGTGTTTGAATTGAACTTCCTAAATTTAAAACACTGAAAGCTTACTTATTCTAATCTTATAGGTAATTAATTAGAGGGCCATCGGTGATTGTTATTGACTATATGGCGCACCCCTATTGATTTTTAAAGAGTCTGTTAGCACTACATGACAGTAGCAAACTGGTTTATTTACTGCCACTAGCTGGTAAATGGAATAGCCATTTTTATCTGGTCGATATTTCTAGAGTCAGCGAGCCAAATCATGAATGTGTCGATAATATCTGGATAAACCAATTCGAATTAATTTCAGCAATGGAACTTAACAATCCGTGCATCATTTGGAAATACAAATCCAACACATATTCTAGTTTCATGACACTTATCAAACTTAATGAAAAATTCACACAGTTGCAAATGATAAAGAAAATTAACTACAGGTTTTTACTTAATCCAAACAAGCTACTGAACAATACTGAACAATAACGATTTATCAAATTAAACTACTACGAGCCAGTCTAGTTTCAACAATTGAAATCCCATACATCTGTTCCCACTCCAATATCCAACTAACATCGTAGTTACTAGCTTTCTCTTTATCTTTGGGGATCTTTAAAATGGAGTAATCCGGACAAGGTCATATGAATACTACCTCTTATCATTAAGCGATGAGAGGATCAAAAGACGAAGCGAGAACGTTTGCCTTAATGCTAAAATATTTTCAGTAAATTTCTGTGATAC
>MCJB01044097.1:9883-54584 GCA_002018475.1 Nicotiana obtusifolia | reverse complement strand
CATGGCTGCGGGGTGGAGGGAGCCTGCCAGGGTTCGTGTGGGTAAGTGTGGACATGGCTGAACGAAGAAGAAGGGTGGGGTGGCTAGGGTTCGTGGGGTTTGAGGTTCTGAAGATGATGAACTGGAAGGGGGGGAGGGTTATTTGGAACAGATTTATATGTAAGGGATATGGGGTTCTGAGCCGTTGATCTCATTGAGATCAACGGTTCAGATTGAAAAATGAGGGAAACGGGCGTGGGCTGATGGGAAGGAGAATTGGGCTGGTCCGGTTCTAATTGGGATTGGGCCGAGTCTGATTTCTCTTTTATTTCCTTTCTTTTTCCATAATTCCCCTTTTTATTTTAAAACTCTCTTTAATTTTAGAAGACAAAAGAGTTAGCAATTAAAAATCCTAATTTATCAAGATGTAAAATTAAACTATATTAGCTACTTATAAAAAATTAAAATAACGCTAAACTATTTTTATGATTTTTCAATTTTATAAAACAACCAAATATTAACTTAATCCTAAAAAATGTAAAACCAATACTAAATGCTATGCCTACCTCTTTTTTTTAAAGTATTTTCATTAATTAATTAACATTTAAGAAATTAAAAACCTAATAAAATTCTTAAAATGGCTAATACTTAATTAAAGATTATTTGATGATTTTTATGAAAGTAATTCGGGTACGGTAAAAATCACGTGCTCACAAATTCTTCCCACTTAAAGCTTCCAATATTAGAATTTTCTTTCCCACACAACTCCGAACTTCCCGAAATTCAATTCCGACCACACGTACAAGTCATAATACCAGAAGTGAAGCTACTCAAAGCTTCAGACCGCTGAACGGCATGATAGAGTTCAAAATGACCGGTCGGGTCGTTACATAAATTTTCCTCCTAACAGGAAAACATAATTACATACACACTAATCGCAATATTGGTATTTTTTTCCTCTAGAAATGAGCATTTTCAAAGGGCTTAACCGTGTATTTCTTCTTATTTTTTCCTCATTTACAAAAAATTGTTTTTATCTTTGACTTACTGTCTATGATGAGGACAAACATATGATTATAAATAGGTCATTTGCAACGAAAAAAATCACGAATAATAACGGTAAATATGCATTTTATTACAAAATACCTCACTGATAAATAAAATCTATATTCAAGTTTATTGGCTACTACTCTCTTTGTCGTGACGTAATTATTTCAAAAAAAAATTATATTGTTCTATATTTAAAAATAATTTAATTTTTAATATTTTTTTTATTCTTAATGACATAATTTGACGATCACATAATATCATGATATGCCTAAAATCACAAGCTAAAAAATATTTTTTCTTAGATTTTGTCTTCAGTCAAATAGGTTCACATAAAATAAAAAGCAAAATGTAAAACTGGTCACTCGACGAAACTTTTATATATATATATATATATAAAAGCTATTTTTAGAGCCACTAAAAATATACATACATCTAAAATAAAACAGATCGGGTATATATATGTTGAAGGGAGAAATATAAAATTAGCTGGTCGGCCTAACTAATTGCATTCTCTAGCTCAATTAAAATATATATTTAATATGTATATACACATATATACAAAAAAAAATATTTTGTCGGCCATTATTTTTGGGAGCAACTAAAACTTATAATTTTTTTTTATTTTGAATGGACTGGGCCACCACTATAGTAAGGGATTTTGTATATTACTCGCCCTAAACGAGGATTACTTACAAATTATATACATTCCACCTTAAAAGACTCCTAATCCATTATTAGTGCCTCAATCAAGGGATTTAGTTATGCCATTTTTCTTTTTTTCTCCTCTTTCCCCTCTTCTCTCCAGATCAAATTTATCTTTAGGGATTTATGTTTGATAATTGTCTCAAAAACATTCGTCAAATCCATGAGATACTGTTGAAATATCATCTTTCTTTTTTGGGTCTTTTTTTCTTCTTCTTATTTTGCTAGTGGATTTAAAATGGAATAAGATTTCTAACGAGATTTATGCTAGCTACTTATCATAAAACCTTTTATTTATTTTGTGAAAGTCTCGGTCAAGTGGTAGCGCATAAGATTAATATGGTAAAAAATGAAAGAACACATTTGAAGAAATGGCCAGCGACTAGCTAGAAAACTCGAAACTTGTGTTGAAGTTCTGTTCTTGAGCAAACATTGCGTTATGCTATAGCTAGTGTATTTTAAAAACTGAAATTTTCGGGCAACCAATAGAAGGTAATGTCTCCAAAAGCAGGCGAAGAAAAACCTACGTCGAATGTTGCAGCTGAACAAAATTTAGTTTCTCCTCGGACTTCAGAGAAGATAATATCAACCGAGAAAAGAACAATACATGATACATCAACACACAAATTAAAAACAAAATTCATACAAATTTAATGAAAATTTGAATATCTACAACAACATACATAGTAAAAATAAATTTCATACAATTAATTATATATTATACAACTTATCTACAACTTTCATACATTATTTCTACCCAGTTAAATACAACAACAATATCATACAATTTAAATATAATTTTATATGATATATCTTTTGTATATATTTTGTTTGTGGTGCGTGCTTCTTCCTATCTATTCTTCTTCTTCTTCTTCTTCTTCTTCTTCTTCTTCTTCTTCTTCTTCTTCTTATTCTTCTTCGAATTTTCATCTGATATTCAGCCAAAATCAAGTCTAATCTTTACCAAAACACCCTTAAAATTGAAATATAAACTCCAAACAATATTCTCAATCGTTTACAACAGCACCCAATCCAAACAAATAGTAGTTTTTGAAAACGCAAATTCGATTTCAAAGCTTAAAAGCTTTTTAATGGCTGTCAATGGTGGAGAGTCAAACTCCTTCGAAATTTATTGATTGACAGTTTCAATTTGAACATCAATTATGCTACATGAAAGAAAATTGTAAGTTAAAACAATTGAAATCCATTGACTAATTCCATTAAAACTCTATACAACAAGAAAGCATAAAAAAACAGAGAACATCAAATGACGAAAATTTGGGGGAAAAAAGAGAGTAGAGAGACGAAGAGAGAGAGAGAGAGAGACAGAGACAGAGACAGAGACGGAGAGAGAGAATGGGCAAGTATAAAGGGATAAGGAAATAACTAATATTCATTATTCAATTTCTAATATAAAGAGATACTCATTTAAAACTTATTTGTATGTAATTCGTAAATTGTATATAACCATGTAATTAAATTAAAACTTAAGTATGGAGGGTAATAAAGTTTCAAATAGTATATAGAAAAGTAAAAATCCCTATAGTAATCCATTAGCTGAATGAGCTCATTTAATGCTGCCATCTGTGCAACATGTATAGGCTTATGTTTTTAAATGATTCCTATTTTTAAAGTTTTGGAAATCTCTCAAAAAAAACATGCATTTTAGTTTTAAATTTTCGCTCTATACACATTCAGGAACTATTAGGAGAAAATCCACTCATGCCCCATCTTAAAATTTCTACGATAAAATATGTAAAATAATATTTAGCGCCTAAAATCCACTCATGCCCCATCTTAAAATTTCTATGATAAAATATGTAAAATAATATTTAGCGCCTTATTGTCTAGAAAACTCTCTTTTGGTGAAATCTTCTTGAAGCAAATAATTTAACACACTCGGTTTATGTTCTTTAATTTATGACACCCAATTCATCATTATTATTATTTCGCTTACATATATGGTTAATTAAGGTGCGACATAAGGGTTTACTTTGAAAAACAATTTAAGGAATATTGTCCAGCAATCCTAATCGTTTCAATATTATATAACTAAGTTTAACCAAAAAAAAGCCTCAAAATTATTTTAATGAACAAAAATATATTTTGCCATAATAAACGATGTCCAGACAACAACCAATACTTCTTTTGTAGAATTTATTTCCTTTGTTGGCTGACATTAAAATGCTTTTCCTAGTTTACACAATAATGGACTCATATGATTCAACCGACTATCAAAAAAATCAAGTATGATTTGGTTCCCTAAAACAAAACAGAGAATACTTCATTCGTTTTAAACATCTTCCAGATAGTTAAATAATCAAAAAAGAAAAGTACAATTTAAGTTTTCATAAAAAAACAAAGAACACTTCATCTGTTTCAAATATCTCCAGTAATAATGAGAATAGTTACTTAATTATTCTAAATATGGATTAGAAAAAATTATACTATTGAAAGAAAATGATAATTATGCTGAACTTCATTGAAATCAATCGGAAGTTCAAATATCCGTGAATCGAAATCTAGATTTATTAAAATTTAAAACAAAGGGTTAACCAAAATTTTAATCTTTTCCTTATTTGCAAGATGAAAGACTTGTAAAATTGGTAGGATTTTTTACTTTAATTATCTAGATATTATATAATTTTAACTTTGCAATGCTTTTACTTTACTCCGTGTACATAAGGAAAATAAGTTCTTCCATTCGATTGGTAGGAAAGATTAAATATAATCTACATTTTATTTAAATTCAAAATAAAAGGTTAATCAAAATTTTACCTAATCTTTTCCTTATTTGTACGATGAATCTTTTCCTTATTTGTGTGATGAAAGACTCGTAAAATTGATATGATTTTTGTGATTTTAATTATCTAGATATTACATAATTTTAACTTTGTAACACTCTACTTGTAACGATCTGGCCGGTCGTTTTATTTTCTAGATCCTCGTTCCCCTAATTAAGACTCTCTGTATATGCTTTTACTGTTTTATAACTTGCGGGATGGTTAGTTCGGGTTTGGAAGGGTTCGGGTCGAAATCGAAATACCTAGTTCCTTAATATTGGCTTAAAATGGTTAAGTTTGACTTGAGTCAACGTTTAGAGTGAACGACCTCGGAACAGAAATTTGACGGTCCCAATAGGTTCGTATGATGATTTCAGACTTGAGCGTGTGTTCGGATCGTGTTTCAGATGATGCGGGAGTGTTTCAGCGCTTAATGTTGAAAGTTGGAGCATTGAAGGTTTTCAAGTTCTTTAAGTTTGGTTTGGAGTAGGTTTTGGTGTTATCATAGTCCGTTTGGGATTCTGAAACTGGGAATAGTTCTGTATGGTGATTAAGATTTGCATGCAAAATTTGGTGTCATTCCGAGTAGTCTAAGTATGATTCGGCTCATTCGGAACAAGTTGAAAACTTGAAGTTCATAATTTGATTCAATTTGATTTTGGGATGCGATTCTTAGTTTTGATATTGTTTTTCGTGTTTCGAGAGTTCGAGTAGGTCTATATTATGGTTATAGACTTGTTGGTATATCTAGACAGGGTCCTAGGGGATTCGGGTGCGTTTTAGACCGCTCGGAGCTAAGTTATAAATCTGCTGGTGCTCTATTTTGGTTCCCTTCTTCGTGAATGCGAAGGAAACCACGCGATCGCGAAGAAGGAATTGGGGACTGGGTGATTTTGTACTTCGCGTTGGGGAAATCATGGCCACGTTCGCGAAGGCTTGGGGCCAGTGGCCTTCGCGTTCGCGTAGAGTCAAGGGCCTGGGTCTGGGCAACCCAGTCGCCTTATGCGTTCGCGAGTGAGGGCACGCGTTCGCAATGAGGAGGCGTCCCAGTGCATCGCGTTCGCGAGTGTCCTCTCGCGATCGCAAAGAGGAATTTTTCTGGGTTCATCAGTTTTGCCTTCGCGATCGTGAGGGCTTGTCCGCAATCGCGATGAAGGCATAGACTTGGGCCGAATGTTTTAAAAGTCGGGACTAAGGCTTTTTGGTTCATTTCTTTCACTTGTTGCTCTTTGAGGAGGGATTTTCACCTAACACTTTGAGGTAAGTAATTTCTATACAATATGAATTTAATACATAGATTTTAGGTAGATTCTTAACATAGAAATTGTAGAAATCATGGGTTTAGTAAAAAAATCTAGGTTTTGTTTTAAAAAATGGATTAAACCGCGAAAATAATTATGGGATTAGGTAAAAATTATATTTTTGAAAATTTTCGGAATCCGGGCACGTGGGCTTGGGGGTGAATGTAAGGAATCTTTCAATTTGGGTTGGGTAATTTCTCTAGTAGCTAAATTATGAACTTGTGGGTGTACATTGATTAATTTATATAATATTTGGCTATATTCCATGAGGTGTCCGGGTAGACTTAGATCCACATCATGCCTTTAATTGTACTATTGTATTTATTATGCATATTAATTATCTTGAATAGAGTTGAGACTAGGGATTTTAAAGTTGCAATTTTCGACTTAGATTTCTTATTTTTGGAAGAATTGAGGAATACGTAATAACTCTGAAAAATCCATGTTCTCTCGCGTCGCAAGTACTTCCGCGAGCGAGGTAAACTTCTATACTCTTGTGGGATCGGGCCGTTCCCCTCGGCAGTACGATAACGCTACTTTTATGGGAGCAGACCGTTCACCTCGGTAGTATAATAGATGCATCTATGGTTCGTGCCGTTCGACCCTCGGCGGTGTACATATTATTTTGAATCGGGCCGTAGGACCTCAGCATAAATTATGCGTGATAATGCTTGGAGCCCGAATATACTTGATATTATTTTTATGACTTGAGAGGTTATGATTTATTTAATAGCCTAAAATTATTGAAGTTAGCATGTGTTAGTTGGAGATTTTTAAATTGAATATCAGTTAAAGAACCATTTATTCGTTGCTGGTTATTGTGTTATTATTATTATTTATGTATTCCATGCCTATTTAGAATTTCTGTATTGTTATTATTAGTAATAGTAAGTGACGATGTCGACCCCTCATCACTACTTTTTCGAGGATAGACTGGATACTTACTGGATACATGTTATTTATGTACTCACGCTACACTTCTGCACTAATCGTGCAGGATCTGAGGCAGGTGCATCCGGTAGTCATTCAAGCACGCACCCCCGTTACCCCGAGGCATAGTGGTGAGCTGCTCTCTGAGTCCCTTCTGCAGCACCTGCAATCTCTCTTTTGTATTTTTACTTTCTGTCTATCTTATTTCAGACAGTAGCATAGGTGTTTTGTATATTTTACTAGTTGCTCATACACTTGTGACACCAGGTCCTGGGAACATGCTAGTAGACACTTTATGATTTTGAGTATTTATTTCATCGTATTTGCTCTTTCATTAGTTTACGCTTCACTTTATTAATTTTTTCACTTCTCATTTACTTCATAAATAAAAATCAACTACTTTGAAAGTATTAAAAAGAATAAATGCATGGCTAGTTCATCGTTGGCTTGCCTAACGCCAACGTTAGGTGCAATCATGGCCTATAGAGAAAATTAGGTCGTGACAACATGGTATCAGAGCACTAGGTTCACGTAGGTCTCACAAGTCATGAGCATGCCTAGTAGAGTCTTGTAGATCGGTGCGGAGACGTCCGAACTTATCTTCGAGAGGCTATAGGATGTAAGGATACTACTCTTTCTTAATCTCCTATCGTGCAGTTGATGTTGTGCTAAGTATCTTTCTCTTATTCTCTCACAGATGGTGGGAACGCGCGCGGCAGATGTACCGGACCATGGAGGAGCTACTCCCCCTGTTGCTAGAGGCCGAGGCAAAGCTCCAGCTCGTGCTAGAGGACGAAGGCATCCTAGAGTTGCTCCAGTTATGCCACCAGTAGATCCAGTTGAGGATCCTGTTATTGAAGAGCAAGGAGAGGTGCCTGCAGTGGAGCCGGCCCCAGTGGATTTCATGTCTATACCAGGATTCCACGAGGTCATAGGCCGTATGCTGCGATATGGATTCTATGACGCAGGCTGATTTATTCCCAGCAGACCCAGCCACATCTCAGGTGGGAAGGGGAGTACAGACCCCTATCGCTCAGACTCTAGGGTATGCAGCTGTCGTATATCATACCTCGGGCAGGCAGAGCTTAGCCAGTTGTAGCGGTTATACCAGAGCCCAGACCAGCTGTAGCCGGCAAGTCGCATACGCTATTGGATAGATGGACCAGGCTACATCCTCTTGTCTTTGGAGGTGAGCGACATGAGGATCCCTCAGGACTTTATTGATCGTTGCAGGGACATACTGCACAACATGAGGATATTGGAGTCCCACGGGATGGACTTTACCACCTTTCAGCTGGAGGGCAGGGCTTATAGATGGTGGCAGGCCTATTTTCTCGGCAGACCAGCAGGTTCTCCTCCCTTGACTTGGGACCAGTTCAAATGTCTCTTTCTGGATAGATATATTCAACCCTCTTAGAGGGAAGAGTTGCGGGGTCAGATTGAGCAGCTTCAATAAGACCAGATGTTGGTGATCGGCTATGAGGCGAGATTCTCTGATTTGTCTCGCCATGTACTTATGATACTCCCCGCCGATGCAGAGAGAGTACGGAGGTTTGTTGCGGGTTTTCACTCTGGTATCAAGGACACTATGGCTTGAGAGGTTGAGATAGGGACTTCTTATGAGCTGGTTGTGGAGATAGCTCGGAGGATCGAGGGTGTTCATCAGCGGGGCCGAGAGCAGAAGTCGAGGACAAGCGGTTTCGATATTCTGGAGGGTTCAGTGGTGCTCCATCTGGGGGCAGAGGTCAGTTTGTGAGGGGCCAGTCTAGCAGGCCCACATATCCAGCACCGCCACCTTCTCGAGTGCTCCAGTGCGGCCCTATTTCAACGCCATTCCAGGGAGCTCCTACCCTCCACCAGCTATTCAGGGTTCCTCCAGTGGGTATTCAGGCCATCAGGATTAGACTTCAGGTCAGCAGTCTACCGTTCTGAGGGGTTGTTTCAAGTGGCGGGATCTTCGCCACGTGAAGTGGTTTCGTCCCAGACTTCGAGGCAAGGCAGTACAGATGGGTTATCAGCCTATGATTACAACACCAACTGCCGCACCAACTGTCCGATCGTCCATAGGGGGAGGGCAAGTGGGTAGGGGCCGTCCTAGAGGTGGAGGCCAGTCATTTTAATATTTGACATTAACCATGTTAAATATCTGAGTTATTTGAATTATATGTAAATAATTTTAAAATGTAAACCTTCTAGATAATTATAGATAATCGTTATATATTAATTAAGAAATACTAAATGAAAAAAAAGACTAACATTTTCTCAAATCTTGTAGTGATAATTTTATTTTTGTCCCATTCTCATGGTGTCATTGGAACCTAAAAATAGCCACAAACCGAAATAATAACTCGTATTTATGGTAAAGCACAAAGGTTGACACAATATGAACGATTCTTTGGTTATGATGTGACTCTTTTACTACGACTTGAACTCTTATTTGGTATGCTGGTATCCTTCAAAAAATATTTCTATTTTAAAATTTCAAGTTCTAAAACTTTATATATATTCAATAATGATTATCTTTATAATGATGCAAGTGAAGATATTATCCTTAATTTAAAATCCACTTTAGTCGATTATCTAAAAATTTAAATAATTCTTTAGCTGGTGAAACTTTATTTGAGTATGACTTTATCGATATCTCTAGCCACACCTTCGCCTCTGACTCCTCCATTCTTCTATTTCTTACTATTATTTAGTACAAATTCAGAATGGCTTTCCTATAATTTGGTAACTTTTTTGGCATTTTAAGGCCATAAATATAGAATTCTGCCTGATTCTCAAATTTCGTGTGCTGTAGCCCACGCCTTCTGCATGGGCCATGGCCACCGAACCCCGATCGCTTAATATTTTTCCGACCCATCAAAGACGTCCTAAAGAACAATAGTCACCACATCTCCATGACCGTTAATTATTTTTTGGCCTTTTAGGGTCATAAAACTGGAATCGCCCGATTCTCAAATTTTCGTGTACTATAGCACACACCTTCTTCATGGGCCCGGACCACCAGACTCGGGTCGCCTAAAATTTTAATTCCATAAAAAATGTCCTAAGGAGTGATAGTCACCACTTCACCATTGCCGTTACTTGTTATTTCGCATTTTAGGGTCATAAAACTGAAATTTCGCCTTACTCCCATATTTTTGTATGTTATAGCCCAACCCTTCTGCATGAGCCCAGGCCACCGAATTCGAATCGCTTAAAATTTTACCGACCCTTCAAAAACGTCATAAGGAACAATAGTCACTGCCTCGTTATGATTGTTACTTAATTTTTAGCATTTTAGGACCATAAAACTGGAATTCCGCCTGATCCCTAGATTTTCGTGTGTTATATAGCCCATGCCTTCTGCATGGGCCCGAGACACCAGACCGGGATCGCCTAAAAATTTTCCGGCGCATTAAAAACATCATAAAGAATAGTAGTCACCGTCTCGCCATGACCGTTACTCGTTTTTAGTGTTTTAGGGCCATTAAATTGGAATTTCGCCCAATTCTTAGATTTTCGTGTGTTATAACCCACGCCTTATGCATGGGCCCGAGCCACCAGACCCGGATCTCTTAAAAAAATTTGACCCATCAAAAACGTCCTAAGGAACAATAGTCATCGCATTGCCATGACCTTTACTCATTTTTTTGGTATTTTAGGGCTATAAAACTAGAGTTTCGCCCGATTCTTAAATTTTCGTGTGTTATAGACCATGCCTTCTACATGCGTCGGGGCCACCAGACCCGGGTCGCCTAAAACTTTTTCGGCCCATAAGGAATAATAGTCACCGCCTCTCTATGACAGTTATTCAATTTTTGGCGTTTTAGGGCTATAAAACATGATTTCCGCCCGATTCTCACGTTTTCGTGTGCTATAGCCCACACCTTTTTCATAGGTCCAGGCCACCAGATCCGGATCGCCTTAAATTTTTTGGCCTATCAAAAATGTCATAAGTAACAATAGTCACCGCTTGGCCATGACCGTCACTCGATTTTTGGCGTTTTAGGGTCATAAAACTGGAATTTCGCCTGATTATCAGATTTTCATGTACTATAGCCCACGCCTTCTGTATAGATGTTATGGAATTAATTTGTGATTTGGATCTTTGAAGTCTGAGTAAAAGCCTAAGGTATTAAGCCGGAATCGTGTTCGGAGGTCGAGGACCAAGTTTGGACGTCAAAACGCAAGAAAAATCCATACTCTGAGAGAGCTTCACCAGAGCGGTGCGTGGCCTGCCGTGGCTGCCCATTTTCCTACTGTTTGACAGATTTCAACTCTCTAGATTTCTCCACTAATGCCTCGCATGGCGCGTCACCCCATGCGGTACGCCAGTGCAAATTTTACAAATTAATTGTCCTATTTCGCGTAGGAAAAGGTGATTTTGTCTGGGCCCGGACCTACTTGGTATAATACATGAAAAAATATTTTTTTGGGACTTTTGATACATCTAAGACCTAAGGAGGCTAAGGAGGAGTTGGAGAAGCAAAATCACAAGGAATTCATCATTCAATCCTCACTCAAGACACGAGTTTAGATCGTTTTATGTTTTTCCTTACTTTAAACATATTTTTGATTAGTTACTCCATATCTATGGAGTAGTTATCTTTAGGGTTTGATGGAATTGGTATATTGATATTTGTTTGTGGATTATAACTCTAGTTTTTATATTTTGAATCGTTTTGGATGAATCGTTTTGAATGATTTAATTGTTGCATCTGTATTCACATGTTCATGTAATTGAGAGAGGCATAACTTGTGATATCTTTGCATTAGCTTGTCGGTTGAATTCATTAATTCTTCTTAGTAATCGAAGGGGCTAGTTGAATTGTTGATTAAACCTAGTTAGGAGGATAATCGAGAGAGGTTCTCCTAAAGACCAATCCACTACGCATTTTTGCATATCTTCACGTACTTAAATTGGTTCATCTCGGAGGTTAAAACTTAATCGAGAGAGGAGTTTTTGCTGAACGTTTGAACTAATAATGGAGTGAATTCGAGAGACTCACTTGAATAATAGAAGTGAATTATCTATAGTTAAATCCCAGAGAATTATCTTGCACCTATCCAATCAACCCCTATTTTCTCCCATTGATATCTTCCTTTGCTTAGTCCTTGCTTCGATTGCCATTAGTCAATTAGCTCTAGATTCTTAGTTAATTGTAGTCTTAATCACATAAATCTAAATTGTTGATCATCTTGAATAGCAATCTAGCTAGAAACTACGATGATACTGTTTAACTCCAAGCCCTGTGGATACGATATTATACTATACTATCTTTGACTAGCGAGCATAATTAAAGTTGGTGTTTTGCGCTCATCACTATTGCTTGAAGGAGGTTTCTGCCGTGCAGTTGTTACTATTAGCACGAGTTTTCTGCCGTGCCGTTGTAATTATTGATATGCATGCGGTGGTATAAGGTCTGGGTGTTGATACGCATGCGGTGAGATAAGGTGGGTTTGATACGCATGGCTAGTAGGAGAACTACTAGAAGCCATGTTGTGTGATAAGGTAGGCTAAAACGCGGGATGCTATTTCGAAAAAATAATTTTCAAAACAAAATATATAGGCTCTCGCGGTGATATAAGGAAAGACTGTGAGTTATTTTATGATTTGGGACTACGAGGCGGTACCTCGGGAGTGCCAATATTGATCTTATCTATTTGCTGTGTTGTTTGGTTGTTGTTTCCTTAACATGTAAGATTCTTGTTTTTCTTTCGTGTTGTAGTTGTTTTCTTTGATTCCGTGTTGTTACTTTCCGTAAATTCGGTATTTTTCACTTCCATGTCATTCCTATTATATCATTTTATCTTTTGCCTTGTTTCTTATTATATCCAGTAGGGTCTTAACCTGACCTCGTTACTACTCTACCGAGATTAAGCTTGGCACTTACTGGGTACCGTTGTGGTGTACTCATACTATGCTTATGCACATATTTTTTGTGCAAATCTAGGTACATCCTTTCAGCCTCGGTATTAGCGCGCTATTTTGTTGCTTTGGAGACTTCAAGGTACACTTGCCCGCGTCCGCAGGCCTCGGAGTCCCCTTCTATCCTGTTCTTTTCTTATTTCTTTACATCTTTATAGACGGTGATGTATAGGTGCGTTCCGTCCTGTATCTAGAGCTTGTGACTTATATTTTCATCGGATTTCGGGAGATGTACATGTTGAGTTGTAGATTTCATTTCATATAGTTATTGATGTTTTTGAGAGTTAAATTATTATTCAGTTATTCCGCATATTTGTTAGGCTTACCTAGTTTTAGAGACTAGGTGTCGTCACAACATCCTACGGAGGGGATTTGAGGTCGTGATAAGGAGAATATTCGAGAGATGTTTTCCTAAGGACCAATCCACTCACGCATGCTTGCATACTTCACAGTGCTTATATTAGTTCATCTTGTATAGTTAAGATTTAATCGAGAGAGGAGTCTTGACTATACGTTCGAACTAATCATCAAGTGAATTCGTGAGAATCGTTAGAGCATTAGAGTGAATTAAACTAGAGTTAACTCCCAAATAGCTATCTTGCACCTAACCTGTCAACCCCTTATCCCTCACATTGATAAGAAACCACTCTGCGAATCCTCAATTCCTTGTTGTCAATTGTCAATTACGTTATTTTAGTAATTAAACTTAGATCAACATTATTTAACTCAAGTGTTAATCCTCCTGAATAGCGATTAAACCAGGAATTACTTGAACATTGTTTAAATCTAATCCCTGTAGAGACGATTATTAAACTATACTATTTGGCTAGCGAGCATCAATTTCGTGTTTGTTTTACGCTCGTAGTAATTATTTGGTGAGTGAGGAATTGGGTGTAACTGGGAAGGAGTAATTACACTCTTCAATTTTCGAGGAAGGTTAACAAATTAGGTGTAATTACAAGTTAACCTTTTCAACACCTTTTTTCCCTCTCAATATATTTTTTATCTAGGAAGTAAAAAACGCAGAGCATTTCACTTCTTACCAACGTGTCTCAGTAACTCCAGGTAAGATCTTTTTCTCTTTCCCTTTCTTATTGTATATTCTCTCTGTTTAGAAGTGTTTTGGCCTATGGTAGTACATATATATATATATATCTTAAAATAGAATATATATATATATATATAAAGCATTGACAAAAAAGATCAAAATAGTGATTAGGTACATTAGGAGGTGCGCAGATACAGGAAAAGAAAAATCAAAACAGTGCTGTATTGCTTAGGGCACAAGTACATTGTAAAGAACTTTAATTTGTTATTGAATTTTTCGTTGTTCTCTTTTAAGTTACAATATAATTTATATGGAATATACTAATTATTTTTTATGGTGTATAATTATTTAATATATTTTCTTAAAAATATGTATTTTAATACTTTATAATTATAATAAATAATATTTATTATATATATAAATATTTATCACATAGTAAAAATTATTTATATGTTAATCTGAAAAAATATTTATATATTTGTGTAATTACCCTTGTACAATCAAACATGATATATTTAATTATTGTAATTACTATACTGTGTAATTACTTGGCTGTGTAATTATACAACCAAGTAATTACACAGTACTTTTCAAACAGACCCAAACTTTTACTATTTTGTTATTTAGAGTAATTTTGCATTTATTATGATCTCCATAACTTTTGTGAATCTTAACACCAAAAACCCAAACATCTAATAACGAATGCAGGTATAAGTTAGGAGTATAATTTTATATAAGAGATAGGAGATTAAATAAGTTATATGTGTATTAACAACATATGGATAAGAACATCTAAAGACAAAAATACCCATGCAATAGGTATTCCCTTAAAAAACATTTATCGTAGTAATTAAAATCAAAGAGATTTTATTTCATAGTCACCTAAGAGACTTTGGTAGGGACTTCCAATATTCTTTTTTTCATGATAAGATCTTTCTCTACTACTAATATTACTACAAACAGTACGCCAAACATATAGATTACGATTAATAACTTTCCATTGCTACATCTGCCTTCTCTTCTCTTCTCTCTCTTGTCCACTTCCTTAGAATCTTGAAATTGTCCTTACAAAACCCCAAACCATAATCATTTGATTTCTATGTTTTTCCCCACACATTTTCAAATCACTCCACTTTTTACCTGTTTTTATTCATTGATCTGTTACCACCAGGTTCTGATTTGATCACACACGTGATAGATTCATAAGGGGGAATGTAGCATTTGATCATATAAACAATTGGGTATGTTCCTATCTCAAAAAGATTGAATTTATTTTAATCCCATTTATTTATTTATTTATTTATTATTTTCTTCCATAATTTACTTGAAAGCCTTCTCTTTTATAAGGTTTTATTAAGACAATGCATTTTTTTGGTGCTAGAACTGCTAAAGATTTTAATTTTTTCAGCTTTTTACATGTTTTTTCTTTGTTTTACCTTGAAATTACTAATTGGATATGTGCCTATGTCAAGAAAGATTGAAACTTTTTAATCCCATTTGCTTATTCATTAGTTTCTTCTATAATTTACTTGAAAGCTTTCTCTTTTTTAAGGTTTTATTAAGAAATTGCCTTTTCTTTTGTGCTATGCTAAAGATTGACTCTTTTTTTAAACCCTTTTTACCAGTTTTTCTTTGTTTTACCTTGAAATTAGATTATTGGGTATGTGTCTTTACAAAAAAGGATTTATACTTTCTAATCCCTTTTCTTGTAGTTTTTTGTTTTATGAAGAAAATGCATATTCTTTTGTGCTGGAACTGCTAAAGATTGGATTTTTCTTCAGCTCTCAACCAGTTTTTCTTTAATTACCTTGAAATTAAAATCTGGGGTTATTTAGAAATATCCTGAAAAAGAGATGTGTTGCTATTTGCATTTAGTATCAGCTGTCTTTTTTTAATCTTTAATGGGTAAATGCCAAAAATCTAAGATAGTGTTAAGATGTTGGAGTAGAAGTAGTTATGTCAGAAAACTGTTTAGTTATTATTTAGTAATTATTGTATGTCTTATTCAGAGTCATACAAAAATAGAGCTGCTCTTTTTATTTAGACATGATGAGACAGTTTTATGCAGTGCAGCTTATTGTTGAAATTATTTACTATGAGGGTCCCATATATAGGAAAACATTCAGTGTTAGGATACTGTTCTCATTTCCTTAGGTCAATTTCCTTTTCAATTGTCAATGTGATTGACATGTTCATGGGGCTCTTTTCCTATTCATGGCTGCAATATTTTTTTGGATAAGAGATATGTGGTTATGTTGAATAAATTTGCAGACCATCTGCTAGATATGTGGTGTGATATTAAGTTTTTGTTACGGGAAGAACAGAGTTAGCTAATACCTTGAGCCGAGGGTCTTCGGAAACAGCCTCTCTACCTTCATAAGGTCGGGGTAATGTCTGCGTACACACGACTCTCCCCAAACCCCAATTGTGAAATTATACTGAATATGTTATTGTTGTCGTCTGTTGTTGGTGTCGTTGTTGTAGAGTTAGCTAATAACAGAGAGTCATGTAAGCAAAGGGTTCTTATAAACGATACGAACGAATTGGGATTGAACTAACCAGTTTACGGGTAAGTAAGAGATTTATTGAACCTTAGATATGCCGCTATTTAGTATTGGAATCGAATAGACCTAAATCGAGCGAATAGTGTAGTATACAAGATTTATATAGCCAACCCGATTGATTTTGGAATTGAGGTGTAGTTCATTGATTGAATCATTTTTTAAAAAGATGCATGTGCTTTATTTAGTTGGCACGTATGGTTGGGAGGTAGTAGTTATAGTTAAGGTGCATGCAAGTGGCAGGGACAACAACAAAAATAACAATAACAACAATAAATCCAGTGTAAACTCAATGTACGTAGACTTTACCCCTACTTTGTAAAGATAGAGAGGCTGTTTTCAATAGACTCTCGGCATGCAAGTTTGTGGGGACAGTGACTGTAATATAAAATGCATGAACATGACTTTCTTTCTTCAAAAGTTACATCACCATCTCTTTGTACCCCCTTATGTTTTTTGATTAATATCCTATTTTAGAATTATAGCTAAAACATGTCCCTATTTGAAGCAAAATATTCTTGAATTGTTTAATATATGACGTTCAGATTGTGTACACAAGGAAGTTTGAGGAATCTGTTTCCCTTTTCTGATTTTTTGTGCATTGCATCTGTCTCCTTTGACATTTTTCAGACCCTAAGTACCAGTAATTTATAATTCTTTCTAGTGTTGTGAAAGGCGAAAAGCTCCAAATATCACTCTACGTCTATTGGGGCTTTAGTAAACAAACGGCGCAATGTTATATATATATGTATATATATATATATATAGTGCACTTAGCTGACTTCTTTTTATATACAAACAGCTAATAAACTTATTTTCTGATTATCTTTATTGTTTATTGCCACTTGATTTACGACAAAACTCATAAGCAATGAGGTTCATGTCTTAGTGCCTTGCCTTAGGTTGAAGCGCAACTTAAGCGAGGTGAAGCGCCCTTGCTGAGCTTATCTGATCTTCATGGCTTTAGCGCGCCTTAAATGAGTCTTTGAATTCTTTCCTCTGCTTGATTTCCATCATTTTGCTTGCAGATTTGAGCTTACCTTCTCGGCAGCAAGGAGCAAGGGAGTGGGAGCTTAGCAGGTGGTGGGACATTATATCTGATTTATTTCACACTATCTCATTCTTTATCCCTATTATATTTAGATAATATCCTATAGAAGCATGGAAACTTGTTTCTTTTAATTGTACTCGATTCAGTGCTGAAACTTTAAGTACATTCGTGCAGATATTTAAAAGCTGTCACTTCCTTCCAGGACTGAACTAGAACGGGAGGAAGTAACTTTATTGTGCAGTGACTGGCCGAGGGAAGTTGTAGTTCATGGTTCGCAGCACATTGTAAATTGTAGTGCCACTCCTCAACTTCAGACAGAACTTTTACCACTTTCTTTTTTTTTTTTTTTTTTGGTATTTCCTTTTTAGCCTACCCTGATCATACAGAACTTCAGACAGACCTTTTACCAAGGGCCTATACCTGCTCATTCTTCACTTTTTTTTATTTCGGTATTTGGATTCTGAAAGGGCTGTTGCATCTTAGCTACATAGATAAGTAGTTATGGTATTCTAGCTTCTTCCATTTTATGCGGTGTAGAAGATGGCGCTACATTCTGATGAGGAAGAAAAGAAAGAGGATTACCTTTTCAAGATTGTTTTGATTGGTGATTCTGCAGTCGGTAAATCTAATTTGCTTGCTAGATTTGCTAGAGATGAATTTTATCCAAACTCAAAATCGACAATTGGAGTAGAATTTCAGACCCAAAAGATGGACATCAACGGAAAGGAGGTTAAAGCACAGATATGGGATACAGCTGGTCAAGAACGATTTCGAGCAGTTACTTCTGCATATTATAGGGGTGCAGTTGGAGCTCTTCTAGTTTATGATATCAGTAGGCGCCTGACTTTTGATAGCATTGGTCGGTGGCTTGATGAACTTCAGAGTAAGCAATGCTATTAATTCATCTTTCAACAGTTTCATTTTCAACATCTTCAAATAGCGTTGTTTATTTTTTGTCCACTTTTTCAGCGAACTATGCTGAAAGGAAGTCTTGGCGTAACTGGTAAAGTTGCTGCCATGTGACCAAGAGGTCATGGGTTCGAGTTGTGAAAAGAGCCTCTTGCAGAAATGCAGGGTAAGGCTGCGTCCAATGGACCTTTGTGGTCCGGCCTTTTCTCGGAACTCGCGCATAGCGAGTGCTTAGTGCACCGGACAGCTCTTTCTTTCCACCAAAGTATGCTCTTCCTTTAATTGACTAGCATATCTTTATAATGTGTTGGACAGCTCATTCCGACATGAATGTGGTTACAATACTCGTTGGCAACAAATCCGATCTCAAAGATGCACGGGAGGTTACAACAGCTGAAGGCAAAGCATTGGCTGAGGCAAAGGGACTATTTTTCATTGAAACTTCAGCTTTGGATTCGTCGAATGTAGCTTCTGCTTTTCAGACAGTTGTTAGGGAGATCTATAATATTCTGAGCAGGAAGGTTATTCAATCTCAAGAGCTCCAGAAAAAGGATTCGGGTCGGTTAGCAAATGGTAAGACTCTGGTTTTGCAAGCTGATGGAAATCAAGAAACAGATGCAGAAACAAAGAAAGGTGGATGTTGTTCATCTTAAGCTATAGTATGGGGAGGACATTTTCCTATTGTGAGGTCTTAAGACATGTCAACGTTTCTTCTCCCATTGATGTAATTCAATTTCTTGTTACTGTTGAAGAAAAAGTTAAACTTTCTTTCAATGTTGTAGGAAAACTTTTTTTGGAAAATGTAAATTATCTCAAGGGGAGAAGAACAATTTTTTGACTGTTTTTGAGTTTTCAGTTTTGTATAATTCAATTTGTTCAGCTGCTTATTTTCTGTCTGTGTTTCTTCCGCCATTTGTCTCTCTTTGATTAGTCTTAACAAAATTTAAATATGAGTATTCAATTGATCCACTGTACCTTAATCTCACGCTAGTTAGAGTTGGCTATATGAAGTTTGTGTATCCATTCCATTCTAGTCATGTTCAGTGTCTAATATAAAATGGAAAAATAATATTGTATAGCCGCTTTTAAAATAATAGCCGAAAAATATATATGTATATGTATATGTATATGTATATATATATAATTGTATGTTACATAAACAAAAAAATATAATTTTATGCATTTTTATAACTATCGGATATAAATAATTTTGATCACGACTAAAAGTGATTTTCGCCCATACAAAATCATGTCTTGAAAAATTAAAGGTTTTAAACCTTACACTTATCTATACACGTGCATAAAAGTCTCTAATCAAAATAAGAAGGATTTAGTTGTAGCAACTAATCCTGAATGACAGGGAGAAATTCAAAAATAGCCAGATTTATAAGTGGTAATTGAAAATAGCCACAGTTTCAAAAGTAATCAAAATTTAGCCACTTTTCATGTAAAGATAAATTTGAACGAAAATACTGTTCAAAATCCGGAAAATATTCCATCATAATATACTAGAGTTCTAGCTAATATACTGGTCCAGCATAATATGCTAGAAGTTTATAGGCAGGTGCTCCAATCTCCAGTATATTATGCTAGAACTTTCCGTGTGCTGGAGTTCTAACATAATATGCTGGAAGTTCATACACAGATGCACCAATCTCCAGTATATTATGCTGGGCCAGTCCGTGTTGCAGCAAAATAATGGTTAGTTTTCAGTGACTTTACAAAGCTGGCTATTTTTCAATTACCAGTCTGAAAACTGGCTGGCCCGTGCTATTTTTACTATATACTACTCCCTCATGTCCACAATAAGTGACCATTTTACCTTTTTATTTTGGTCCAAAATAAGTTTCCATTTATATAATCAAGAAAGAACTAATTTTATTTTTTCAAAATTTGCCTTTATTTACATATTTCAATGTGTCAAGGTAACAACTAATTAACGTTAATTTAGTAAATACATTTTTATTCTCTAAAAATTCGTATTTTCTTAATGTATATGCCAAAAATAAAATGATCACTTAGTTTATTGTGGACCGGAGGAGTAACTAGTTTGAATCGCATATATGAATTTGCTTCAATTGACACAATCTTTAGAAAAAGACAATGATCCCCGAGCCTAACTTGCCAAATATATTGCCCTTCATTTTTTTCTGGGTTGTCATGACTAATTTTGAATCACATCATGACTTGAGAATGATCTTTAATGTTAGCCATCTAAAGTTAATTTTCAAAATTTTGAATATAACTAAAGTCACATTAGCATTCTTTAAAAGTTAGGAGTCCACACCATAATAATTCAATCTTCTAAAAATTTTACTTTACCATGAAAATCATTGGATAGATTTGGAATTGTTTTCTAGTTTGATGCAAAGAAAAATGATGATATAGGAGAGAGAAAGCTAGCGAAAGTAGATGTTAAGTTATTTATTCTTACAGAAGAGTATTATATTTGAGGTTAAGTTATTTATCTTGGGCCCAAGATCCAACAACAACAACATACTCAATATTATCCCACACTGTGAGATTTGAGAAGAGTAATGTGTACGCAGACTTTATCCCTACCTTGAGAGACTAGAGGGTGAAATTTAAAAAATAGCCAAATTTATAAGTGGTAATTGAAAATATTCTATATTGGAGTTCGAATTTTTAACATATGAACTCCCAGCGTAATATACTGGAGTTCCAGTATATTAGCTGGAACTCCATCACAGCATAATATACCGGTCCAGCATAATATGCTGGAAGTTCATACATAGGTGCTCCAATCTCCAGTATATTATGCTGGAACTTTTCTTGTGCTGGAGTTCCAGCATAATATGATGTAAGTTCATACATAGGTGCACCAATCTCCAGTATATTATGCTGGAACTTTTCTTGTGCTGGAGTTCCAGCATAATATGATGTAAGTTCATACATAGGTGCACCAATCTCCAGTATATTATGCGGAACTTTTTGTTTTGCAGCAAAATAGTGGCTATTTTTCAATGACTTTGCAAATGCTAATTATTTTTCAATTACCAGTTCGAGAACTGACTAGCCCGTGCTATTTGTACGAGAATAGAGAGATTGTTTCCAATACCTTGGCCCAAGATCCATCTTCCAAATGTTATTTAGTTCAAAAAATGTATCATATCAAGTATGTTTATACATAAAATTTTATAAAAACTTATCTAGCGTAAATTTTAAACATAAATGTCAAAATATGTTAGACAAGTATTATGGCAAAGGAAATACATAGCCATCCTATCTTGGTGCGAAGTTCGCACGAATTGTTATATATAAATGCTTTGGGTCCTCTAATAGTGAAAATCAATATTGCTCAATTGTATATGACGTTTTAAAGAGTCAAATACATTGAGATGCCTATTTTGACAGAATGGACACTCTTATCATTATCGTAAAACTCTCGTACTTATAATAAAGAGATGATACAAAATCCTAATTTTCTTTCCAAATGCATGAGAGGAGCAACGATTATTGTTGCAAGTAACAGAATTGGTTCTTTCATACCAATGTGATGATATATGTGAACCCATCAGGGCTTTCTTTAGGAGACTATGCCTTGAATATCACATAATTATTATAGGGCAATTCCATCAATTGCTTTGAAAAGCCTGCAAATTAGCTGCATAAGTTAGGGCATGACATAGATTGTAGGCTGGGTTCAAATATAGTTGTTCAACAAGATTTTGTCGGTCTCTCGCTAAAGAAGAATGGGGACCTAGCATCAAAGTTTGAAGGTTTGGATTGGCCACCAACATTAAAATTGTAAGGGAAATTGCATACTCCTTGCATATAGTGCACGTCAACTTTTTCCTTCTTTGCGATTTGAAACTTGAAAACATATTGATTAGTGACAATGATAGTGCAATTTTGTGTGATCTTGGTGCAGTTCAACGTGCAGTTGAATGAGCGGATCCAAGCACAAAAAAATACAATGTAGCATGATTGTAGCAAAGTTGTGCCTTAGACATATATAATATTTTGGGACAACTGTATGAAAAAGGGTTACTGTTGGAGATAAGGAATTACTACCAAGAAGTGTTGGAAAATCAATAGTATCTGGAAAAGTTATGTTCTATCTTGGTTTGAAAATTTTTTTCTCTTTGAAATATTATTACTTATTATTTAGCAAATTATTTTACATTTAATAGAGTCAAACTAACTGTTACTAGCCGTTAGAGCAATGCCTATATAAATATGGTATTTGGAGAACTAAAGATACTTTCTAAAATAACTTTCTGCATCTTCTTCTTCCTCCTATATGCTGGGTTCTTTCTTGAATTTTCTCTTAATTTTGTTCCCAATTTAATAACTGGAAGAGCTTGTTGAATCCTGAGGGATACGTCTAATTTATTATTTATTGTGTCGGCAAAATATACTTAAGGACAGTTTCTTGACATGCCTCAAGCTTTGATAAATCCTATTCTCCATAATCATATTTTCTTACAACAATCTTAAGGATATTTCACATTTTATTCTTACGGAGAATATCAATTTAAGTACATTATTCCCGTTGACGCTTTATGCATTGCTGCTGCTGTATTCACGCTCTTAGAAAACCTAAAAATTGGATTCTGGTGGACTTTAAACACGATAACCTGTTCCACTTGATATGTTTTTGTGTGACATAATATTTAACTACCAGGTACGTGTAATTAGACTAATACCTCCTAAATTTATATTCTTTCCTCTGCTTATTCTCCTGAATATAATAAGCAGATGAACTTTGACCTCAAGATGCTACATATAATGTCCTTCCAATTTTAGAAGTATATACAGTTATATGTTATTTGCTAATATGCAGGGATTTATAATTTGTTACCGTGCATATGCCTTTTGCATTCTGAAAGACACTACACTTTAATCTTGTAGTCTTAAAGCTGCTTTTATAGTTCTCTTGATCATATGTTTTAAATTTTCTCTTAATATCTTGAAGAGGCAATGTGGTACTCAATTTTCAGTAGTTGTGAAATTTCCTATTGTCAAAGTACAAAGTGTTTATGTTGCTTGAGATCATGAGAAAAAATAACATTTATGTTTAAATTTTATTTAAAGGTTGGTGATCTTTTATCACGAATTTTATGTCTCTGAACATATATATATATATATATATATATATATATATACTTTTGAAATAAAATATTTTGGGTGAAGTTATATTATTAGCTTGTTATTTATAAAGTAGAACTCTTTATGAATTGTGAAAATATTATTTCTTTAGCTTGAAATTTTCAAAAATATGGGGGTCCGAGTGTCCAGAGTTATATAGCCTAATCCTAAGAAGGAAAAAGGTAGGAAAAATTGTTTATTAAAATTATGATGAAGCATTACAAAACTGAGATTTTTTGTGGTGAAAATTTGTATTGGAAGATAAAAAAATATATGTTGTATTTCTTAAAAGTTATTTTACTTTGTGTCTCTTGGTTATTTGGGTGAAGAACTTGTTGTATTATGGCCCGTTTTGAGATATTTCTATAGAAGTTATAGTTGCTTCTATATTTAAAAAATTTTATTTTGGTATTTGAATGCGGAAGATACTAAAAGAAAATAAATTTTAATAGGCGTTGAAAAATATTTCAAAAGGCACTTGTATGGAAGTTAAGTTCCATTTCAATTGAGATGATTTATGCCTCACTTGAGAAATACTATGAGTTAGTATTATGTATGTGAATTTTTTACTGTATTAGAAGGATATAGCGATGATATTGAATCTTTGATTCAGATGAGAAAAAAAACTCACTAGTGATTGTGTGATCACTTTTTAATGGGGTGTTATGGTATTGGAATTGACTGACAATGAGGTTGACAACCTCTTGGTAAATATTCAACTAGGAATTAAGCCAACAACATAATAAATTGTGATTGCCAATGCGCAATAGCCATTGTAAGAAAACAAATCTTTTAATGGG
The DNA here is from genome assembly GCA_002018475.1 of Nicotiana obtusifolia. Classification (NCBI taxonomy): domain Eukaryota; kingdom Viridiplantae; phylum Streptophyta; class Magnoliopsida; order Solanales; family Solanaceae; genus Nicotiana; species Nicotiana obtusifolia. Next base: position 30,444 of record MCJB01044097.1, on the reverse strand, counting down.
AAGAGTAGACACATGCTCTTGAGACATAATGTGACAAAGCAATTTCTTAGAGATGCGAATTTTTTATACATATTATGTATGGTCAAAAGAGGATTTGACTGATCCTTTGACTTATAAGTGAAACATCGAGGGGTTCAGACTTTTGCCAATTTGAGATATATCAACAATGATGGTAACTCCACCTATGTGATTGAAGATCCCATGAAGTAGGTTCATATGGGTAATAACAAATCATTAGTTGATCAAATATTCACTATTAAATTATGTCTCTTCCTATGGCGTGTGTATATAGTACAAGACTGCAAAGAATATGATGCTGAGTTATTAAACTCTTAATCCAATAATGCAAAGCCTTTTATAGGTGGTGTATTGGCTGCAGAATACACTTGATGGATGGACCTATATGAGTGTGGAGTGGGGCCGCTCCTATGAAATTTGTGGCGAAATTTTTAAAGTACTCATGAATACCAGGCGCGTGCATGGCATATTACCGCAAAAACGCTATAATAGTAGAAATTGTGGGGCTATAATATGATGAATAAGATCCCTAGCTTACAATAAGAATTTCATAGAAATTATCAATTTCACCATTCATTCTGTAAGTTAAATCTTATTTTATCTATATCTGGTTCATAGTCTATACGACACCAGATGAATTTCATTATATCTGAAACCCAGTAAAATATAATCTCTTTATTTATTACCTTTTGAGATATGTGGGGGACCGTTGAAAATCAGTGGTATCTCAAAAGGTTATGTTCATCTTGGTTTGGAAAATCTTTTCTCTTTGAAATATTATTACTTAGATTATTTAATAAACGGCGAAGGGTCAAAACTGCCCCTTGACTATCCGATTTTGTGCAAAAATACCTTCCATCCACCTTTTGAGCCAAAAATATCCCTACTGTTATCTTAGTGGCTCAATTATGTTCTTATTACTAACGACGTATTTGGAAAATAAAAAAATTAATCCACATATCACCGTTCCATTGGTCTAAACATAAATCCTTATCAAAATTAAAAACACCCATAACCTGAGTTTACATTGGACGTGCCCCAAAAAAGGATCGTGTCACTGCCAATCCGTCTTTCTTCTTCAATCTCCATGAAATTGAATTAGAAGAGGTCAGACCCATGTTATATCCATTTAATTTCATTAAGGAATTTACTCTCATGTAATCAATTACTTCTTAAGTCGGGATCCAAAATTTTATTCCTATACCCATTTTATTTTATTCCCAAAATCAATATTTTCTTGCTTAAATTGTTACTTTTGCTGTTATGGTGACGCAAATTCTCGCATTTGCAAAACTTAATTAAAAGAAGAAGTAGAAGAAGAAGTTACGTTGTCTTAACGAATAAAGGACATTGATTTAACATCGGTATGGGCCAATAAAACCTAGGTTATGATGTTTTTTTTTAAAAAGTTTAGTAAGAATTTGTATTTAGCCAATGAGACAGTGACACATGAATACTAATTAAACAAAATTTTCCAGATCAGTCCGTTAGAAATAAGGGTATTATTAAGTCACTAAAATAACAGTGGAGGTATTTTTGGCTCAATAGGTGGACGGAGAGTAATTTTATACCAAATCAATAGTCTAGGGGCAGTTTTGACCCTTTTCCGTTTAGTAAATTATTTTACATTTAGTAGAGTCAAACTAGTCTTTACTAGCCGTTAACTAGCCGTTGGAGCAACGCTTATATAAACATGTTGGGTTTCTTCCTCCTCCTATATGCTGGGTTTCTTTCTTGAATTTTTTGCTAGTTCTGTTCCTAGTTTAATAACTGGAATAGCTTATTGAATCCTGAGGGATACGCTTAATTTATTCTTTATTGTGTAAGCAAAATATCCTTAAAAATAATTTTCTTGATACGTCTCAAGCTTTGATAAATCCCATTCTCCATAGCCAATTTTTCCAACAAAAAGTTTGATGGATGCTAATGGTTTTTCGTTTTACATTAGCAGGTTTTTTGAAAAAGATTCCAGCCATTGAGGAGATACACTTTTAGTGATAGAAGCGAAAGAAATTATGAGGTCATTTTTACATATGGTTAGAGTCGCTTACCACAATCTTTTCTGATACCGAGGCAAAGAAGTATCAATTGGGATCTTGAGAACTTCAAGGAATGAAGTGTGATACAATTTTTTGTAGGCACCTGACAGTTTTCAAGTTGGATGAACTTGCCTAGAAATTAAGGTGTTGATTAAGATTTGGAGCAGTTGAACTTTCTTCTGAACTCCTCATATGCATATTTATTGACTCTTTTTAAGGTACTCTTAGGGTTTGTTAAAATTTAAAAAAAGAAAAGAAAAAGTAAGCTCAATATTCTTAGCATTATATGATTATTATTAAAAACAAATAAGAGGGGGGTGAATTAAGTCTTCCTTTCTTTTTCAAAATCTTTCGTGGAATAGCATAATTAGCAGAAACTAAAAGTTCAAAAAACTGATTTTGGTAATCCTTTAAACTGAGAAACTAATGATCAATTAATCAATAAGGGGCAAAGAACATAAGCTAAAAGCAATGATATTCGAAAGGAAAACGAGTAGAAGATGCAAATTCAGTTTTTATAATCACTAAGGAGCAATTATATATGGTTATACATATATATTCTGATTATTGTTAGTTTAAGCGATTTGATGGGACTATATTTAAGTATTCCCTATTAAAGTTCAGTATCATCCTTTTTTTTTACTTTTTTTCACTTTATGTTTTCCATATTAATTTTTTATGTATTTATTAATTTTGATTCTTTGTCTTGTCTTGCAATAGTCAAATATGATGGTTGCACATATGGACCATGTTCTTGCCTTTTCTTAAATCCCACATATTATTATAGAACTTATCTTCCTTCTCTTGCTTCATTGTACATTTTTCTTCGCTAATTCTATCTATTATATATGATTATACTATAGGACTTGGAAAAGGAGTAAGAGAAAACCCTAACCAGGCCTAGCTAAAATCTAAAAATCTCAATGTATAAATACAGTAATTATGTTTTCGGAGAATAAAAATACTTTAATAACATTCTTTTCATCTGTCTAAATTTTGGTGTTGAGAGAGTTATGTGATACTTATACTAATGAGAGGTAATATGCATAGGACAAATTAATCAAAATACTAGCAAGTTGGCTCGGACACCCGTAGTGTTATTAAAGGTTCCTTTATGTATAATGCTCTTTTTCAGTGCAGTTAAATGAACTAGGAGTATACTTTCTAATGTACTAGATGAAAAGCTATGACCTTGTTTTTAGCAGTTACAACTCCCCAACAACCTTAACCCTAAATTCAAGAAATTCTATTTCCATCAATATACAAAGCATATACACTAGCTACACCCTCCGTCGTATTTTTTTTTGTGATACTATATACATTTAACTGGTTACAGAATTTAAAAAAGAAAGATTTTGAAACTTGTGGTCAAAAGAATAAGTCAGATATTTGGCAATAAATATCTCATTATAGATAAATTTAGAAGTTTAAATATTAAAAATATCATTTTTTTTTACACACTAAATAAAAAAAGTATTTCACATAAATTGAGACAGAGGGAGTATTTATTGCTGGTGTTCCAACATTTTACGTGAGCCAAATGTATTCCTCCAAATCGAAACCAACGCGAAATTCCCAGCTAATTCTTTTAAAACCATTGAAACGTGTAACAAATATATATATCATTGCTTGAAGCTAGCTCAAATGTTATACCAAACCAACCACAAACCTATTCATTTCTATTGGCCTTTATCTACACGTTTTTTCTCATCTTTTTCGTTCTGTATAAATTAAATCATTTCCTTCTTTTCCTTTCCATTAAAACACAAACAAAAATCTTTCAAGAGAAAGAAGAAGGGGAAAGAAAGAAAATTAACAAAAAAGTTATAAATATTCACCTTTCTTTTGCCTTCCCCTCCTTTCAATCAAAGCACAAAGAAAATTTTTATTTATTTTTTATCTCTTGCAAAAATGGCCAGCAGGAAATTGGTTACCTTAATGGTGATCTTTTGCTTGTTGGTGGCCACAGATGCAACAATAAAAGTCACAAATGCACCTGAAAAAAGCAATGTGAATTACTCTTTGCCACAATGTTATTATGAATGTTTGCAAATTAGAGTTTTCTCATTGACTGAATGCCAAAGAGAATGCAGAAAGGCTTGTAAAAAATAAAATAATAATGTCTAGCATGGCATCAGTTAGGGCACATGTGAGAGAGGATATCATTTTTGCAAAGATAGATTTTTCCAATATATAAATAACTTCTTTTCTTGATTTCTTTTTTGGTTCTTTTTTCTTGGTGGATTTTTTTTTTTTGTGTTTGATTATCCTTGTAAATTATATCTTATATAAATATTTAGTATTGACCATTGTTTTGGTTTAAGTTAAATGAAAGAAATGCTTTTGGTTAAGGCCAAGATACGAAAGAAAGGATTCACTTCTTGAAATTCTAAGTAAAATAAAGGTTACATTAATCGCAACGAGAATTCATTTTCTTGGTGAAAATGAAAAATTCCTAATAATTTGCGGCTTTAGAACGTCAAAAAGATTTATAACAAAAAAAGTACTAAGAGAGGAAATAATAAGTAGTAATGATAGCTAGAAAACATTAAAATTAAGATGGAAAAGTTAGTTTGATAGAGAATACATCATTTTAATGTTTGAAATCTGTGTTAAATGAATTTGAAATGAAAGTAGTGAACATTAAATAAATTTATATAATTAATAATCAACTATAATAATGGAGTCCAATATTAAATTTGGGACCTTCTAAAATAAAAAGAATGTGTCTTCTAAATTGGGATAGATACATAAATGTCACAGTCCTCTGTAATAGAACATGTCCACCTGGTACCTGTTGCGGATGGGAAGTAAACAGATATCCCGTGTTAGTTGGTTGGAGGTGATTTGTAATACCCCATACTTTAGACAGAGTCTCACATCGACAAAACACAAGAGGGATGTTGGGTATATAAATTAACAAGCCTTAGACCATAGTGACACGTTTTAAACCCGTGAGAGCTTAGGCCCAAAGCGAATAATATTACTAGTAGGCTGGACTGTTACATGACAGGTATCCCGTGAAATTAGTTGAGGTATGCGCAAACTGGCTCAGGCACCATAGTAAAATACTAATAATAATTATAATTATAAGTCTAGAAAAATTTGAGAATTGCCTTGCAGTGTTCCCTGCCAGAAGGAAATGGGAAAACATACAATTCTGTTCCAGGGCTCAGTATTTTCTTTCCAATGTTGACATGTACAAGACTAAGATTTCATTGTCCTATCTTTCGCAAATTAAAAGGGTTAACAATACACTGTTCTAGCCTTCTGAAAAGGTAACATCTCAAGAACATGTATTAAAGATTTACAGCTTTGACAAAAATTGCAAAAGCATTCATCTCCAAGCAGAAGAAGTTGCTAAAGCTCTGTTCTTCCATCCAAGATAAAGCGCGCCCTTGCTCTCCGCAATCCTATAATTCGAGCTATAATCCTTCAACATGTCGTTGATAGCTTCACCAACCGATGGACTCAAGGGGCATGGCGTAAATCCAGCCATCTTAAGTCTCATACTCCACTTGCCGAAAAGTTCATGTCGTTCCACTCTATCGGCGCCCTCACACGCTATAATGTTCACAACATCTCGTGCCACGCAATGCTCCTCTGCACTGATCCGCTGCTTATCATCCCTCGGGCGACCTGCATCAATTGACTCGAACATTGCTGTATAGTAGTCCAGAGTTTCACGAAATCTTGGAACGAAAGCAGCAGTGTTGGTGTTAGATTCTTGCTCAACAAGGGTAACGATTTTCGGGGACAAGCTCTTAACTAGTCTTAACAGGCGGTCGCGATGGTTTGCAGTGCTTACACTCTCATCCGGCATGTGGTGCAGAATGTAAGGAAAGTTAACTGCCAAGGCTTCTCCATTTCTAATATAAAGGTTTTCTAGCTCAACCTCACAGCCCGATATTGCAGCAGCATTGAATTCAAAAGGCACTCCACATGATTCAGCGACTTTTGCTAGCCTTTCACCGACTAGCTGAAGTCCTCCTCCGCGTGCATGAGCTGATTGTGAATCATCAACACCTGTGATGCGGATGGATGGAGGCCCACCAGGTCGACGAGCAAGACTCTGGATAAGTAACATCCATTGACTTCCCTGTGCGATTTGAAAATCAATTATATGAATTCTGTTCTCGTTCCTCATGGCTTCGTCGATCACAACATTGGCGGACGAGTAAGCGAATTTGTAATAAGGGCAGATGTGATAGAGGACTTGCATGTAAGATAACAATTCTGAATTAGTTGGCTCTTTGCACTTTAGCTTTTTGTATATGATACTTCCTGATGAAAATAGTCTTGCCCTAAGCCCTTCCAACATATAGGCACTCAATCGTTGCATAGGTTCCCCTGAAACCGATACCTTTTGCTCTAGGACATTCATCAGAACTTCTGTGGCCGGGAAATAAGCATCCGACACTGCTTCAGCACAGGCCAGGAGCAGCTCTTTCATGTCCAAGCTCGACGCGATTTCCAATACTCGATTCCACTTTGTAAGGGAAGAAGGTTCAGAGACCACATCATTAAAAGAGCAACTGCTGCTGTCATCAATATCGGATTCAGGGCCTAGCAACTTATTTGCCATCTCACTTAGCACACCATCAACTCCCGAACAGCCACTCAAAGGTGAACCATAAGTGTTGTCCGAGGAATGATGCTGATCTGAAATGGTTGACTGAGAATACTGGGGAGAGAAGGGACTCCAGTTAGAAGAGACGCTTACTGCAGGAGGCGAGTCGTAGATGACATATCCGGCAGCAGGCAACGAGTCAAGAGTGAAGAACTGTTCGTTCTGCGACTGAAAAGAGAACTGTGTCCCTGAGCTGCTAGTATCATTGGAGTTGTTAAAAACATAGTAAGGACTATAATATTGCTCAACTTTCTCCATCGGTCTCTGGGATGCTTGCATCTGAGAATAAGTTGTAGACTCGCTTCGAATTGGCTATGATACTTGAGGATAAATTCAAGAGTACTGTTTCAGAGCAAAGTTATCTTTGATTTGGTAAAGTACACACTTTGTGAAGGAGGTGCGTTAGCGATCTGCAGATGTCTCTTTGTTAAAAGTAGTCACAACATCTCAGAGGGTTTATGGCAGACAGGTTGAATGTCAAAACCAACAAAAATCTGCCAATAAAGAAAATCATGATCAGTTACTTGCATCTTGAATAACTAGAATTTGGTAAAATGCAGTAAACGCAACAGGAGATTTTTCATAAAAGATCAAAGAAGCTTTTCAAGAATAAAAAATGTAAATACACTCATAGTCGATGCAGGTCCGATCAATATGTTACGCTCTAAACCAAATGTAGCAGTCGGAAAAGGGCTATGCCAAGAAAAGCAAGAAAGCATCGACATCTTTTATCATAGAGTATGACAGAAAGTAGCAGAAAAATAACAAATACACTAAACAAACAGCAGCAAGAAGGTATTATCATTCATCTCAAACCAAATATCATGAAGACGAAGGACAGTTCATCAAATCAGAACATCAAACTACAGCTGTCAAACGCCACAATGATTTATATCTCACAAACTGTGGCCATCCCTTCAGTAGGCACGGAGCTAGAAGGTTAGGTACCTGTTCGGCAGAACTAGTAGCTTTAGTCCAAACTTTGTATTTGTATTAATATATGCACTAAATATATATAAAAGTTAAAGTCATAATCGAGTTACTAACACCTGATATTGCTATCATAGAATTTAGAACCCATAAAGTTCAAATTCTGACTCCGTCTCTGTCCTTCACCAAGATACTATGCCTATGCAGCCATGAATTGAAGTAAATGGGATTAAACAACACACACACACAGTGGAAGAAACAAAACAGCTCTTTACATCTTAATTATGCAGCTCTAAACAGAAATGTGTAATTAGTCAGCCATATAGGACATCTTGACATATCAAGGAAAGAACAAAAGAAGAAAAAAAAAAAGACAGTAATTAATGATGTTGTTGTTTGCATACTTAATTAAGGGAAGACACATTTGAAAAAGGAAAAAGTGTAACCAACTCATATCAAGGAAAGAACAAGGAAAGACAGCTAATGCACTAAAAGATTAATTCATTATCTGTAACTACTAAAGTAATAAAAAAAGAACTAATTGCAGTGGCAGGCTTATCAAATACTCACAAGCTTATCAACAAAAGTACATAAAAAAATTCAAATCAAACTCATTAACCATTCCCCTCATAGGTTTAGTAATGGAAAAAGGTACAAAAAATAACCTATTTCAGATTTCTGAACAAATGCTATGCCTAACATCAGATTTCATTAATACACTTTGAACAGTAGATAATCTTCACAATCGTTCAGATTCACAAGTAATCAAATTGTCATCATAAAGAGCTGGGTAAAGATCACTTTTAGCCCGCAGCTGAACTATTTATATCGCGTAACCGCAAAAGTGTATAAAATTTATATATACACTTCTTCTTCTTCTTCTCCTCCCTACCTTTCTGAGCCCTCGTCTATTGGAAACAACCTCTCTACATTCACTAGGTAGAGGTAAGGTTTGCATACACACTAACCTCCTTAGACCCCCAAAAAAGAAAAAAAGAAAGTCACACAAAATAAGAAAAAACAAGGGACTTGTAAATCTTAATCAATTTACGTACAAAAACATTCAGATCATTGACTACTCCAAAAATTACTTAGTAAAGTGATAACTTAGCATATGACATCAATCTTATGGTAACTTGAGAGAAGTTAGACAATTGGAAAATATTTGGAAACGACAGAAACTTTTTTCCTGAAAATAAAAAAACAGAACCAACAGAAAAAAAAAAAAAAAAGAATATAAACCAAAAGCAGACCTGGACATAACCAAAAATTCTTACAACTGAAGAATAAATTCAGAAAAAACACAAACAAGAAAGCCTTCAAGTTTATAACCTCATACCACAAACATTAAGAGCAACAAATTTCCATTCAAAACTTGGATTTCAAGATTGAAGCAGAAACTTAAACTATATACAAAGTCAAGCGCTTGCATTTAATAGCTAATTAATTACTTAGACTAATCAAAGCTCCATACAAAATCAAATAATATCTAGTACTAAATAATAGATAAAGAGAAGCAAGAAATAAATTAGATAGTATTACAAACCTTCAAAAGATTGTGTCTTTTTTGATGAATTCAGATTTTTTTTGTTCAAAGAATAAAGAGAGGACTTTTGTCTAATTTTGATGATTGAAGAAATGAAAGTCTGTTGAGAGATTTTGGTGCTTATTATATAGTCAAAATTATGACTTTACAAAAAAAAAAAGAAAGAAAGATTGATTAAATATAAAGGGCTGGTTTCTTGTTGATAACTACTTGAACTGCCCCTCCACCAACATGTAGACCACAGTTTGCTGGCACCCACGTGCGCAGTCCCTATTCCTAGTCTTAGTTTTTATTCTTTTATATTTTCCTTTGTTATCTTCCCCCTCTAGTCTTAGTTTATTTGATTATTCTTTTTTTTGTTGCTGTCAGTTCAGAATATTCTCTCCGCGGTGAGAGACTCTCATGTACCCACCGATATCAACAAAATACGGGAGAAAGTCTCGGACTTTAATGACGTATTTTAAAATCATGCGAGATTAGATTTAAAGCGGATAATATTACTAGATAAAGTGCAGCAATAGCTTTTAAGTCCCCTATTTAAAATATATTTATAATTTATAATATATTTAAAAATTATTTAATTCATCTAAATTTCAAGATTAAGTGTCCATAATTTCTGAATTACTAATTTAAAATTCTGGATATAAGATTCGAACTTCAGGACACAATTTTCGAACTTTAGGACACGATGTCCTGAACTTTGAACTTTGAGATTTAAACTCTAGAACGACGTATCCTGAAATTTGAGCGAAATTGGTTAATCGTTAAATACAATATAAATTGTGAATATATTTTAAACATCATGCTTAAAAGTGGCTACCTGGTGTCATTTCCACCAATATTACTAGTGGATTGGGCAATTATATATGTATTAGAGCCACTACGTGTGCAACATTGAACGATAGTGGGGCAAACCTCAGCGAGAATGCTAAGTGATAAGTTCCATCTCATTCAAAAGCCAAAGTAATAGGCATGTGCTTTGTTGAATTTCTTTGGTTGGTAGCCAACCTTGTTGAATTTCTTTGGTTGGTAGCCAACCTTGTCAACATTGAAGAAAAAGAAGGAAAAGTGTGCAAATTATCAAATATAATAGGCTTTAGAGAGTGAGGCTTTGGCTATAAAAGGAGAGCTTCAACTCTCATTTCTACACACCAACAAAGAGAGAAAGAAAGAGTGAGGTTTCACAGACAAGGTATAAAAAAATAGTTTGTGAGGAAAAATAGAGAGTGAGCGATATTGTAGTGAGGTGAGAATATCAAAAGAGGGTTATTTCTTTTGAGTATTGTTGTGGTCTTTGGAGTATTTTACTCAGATCTACTAAGTGTAAAATTCCTTGCTATAGTGATATCAATTGCTCGTCCCGGGCCGTGGTTTTTTCCTTTATTCAAAAGCGTTTTCCACGTAAATATCTTGGTGTCGTTGTCACTCTTTTATTCTTATTAATTACCGTATCTCGGTGCTACGTTATTATTCCACTTTTATTACTGTGAATATTATTTCTGTAGGGAGTTTATTCCCAACAACTGGTATCAAAGCGCAGGTTCTGCTCGTTCACAGAAATACTATTCACTATCTGTAATACTATACTCCGTGAAAAACAAAAATGTCCGGAGTAAAGTATGAGGTAGCAAAATTTAATGGAGATAGCAGTTTCTCAACATGGCAAAGAAGGATGAGGGATCTGCTCATCCAACAAGGATTACACAAGGTATTAGATGCTGATGCCAAAAAGCCTGATACTATGAAAGCTGAGGATTAGGCTGACTTGGATGAAAGGGTTGCTAGTGCAATCAGGTTGCACTTATCAGATGATGTGGTAAATAACATCATTGATGAAGACACCACACGTGGCATTTGGACAAGGTTGGAAAGCCTATATATGTCTAAAACGCTAACAAATAAATTGTACCTGAAGAAGCAGCTATACGCGCTACACATGGGTGAAGGTACGAATTTTTTGTCACATTTAAATGTGTTTAACGGACTAATCACACAGTTCACCTATCTCGGAGTGAAAATCGAGGAAGAAGATAAAGCCATCTTGTTGTTGAACTCGTTGTCGTCTTTGTACGATAATTTGGCAACAACCATCCTGCACGGTAAGACTACCATTGAGTTGAAAGATGTTACATCGGCTCTTTTACTCAATGAGAAAATGAGAAAGAAGCCTGAAAATCAAGGACAGGCTCTCATCACAGAAAGTAGAGGCAGGAGTTATCAAAGGAGTTCGAACAACTATGGTAGATCCGGAGCTCGTGGGAAGTTTAAGAACCGATCCAAATCAAGAACCAGAAATTGCTACAATTGTGATCAACTAGGTCACTTCAAAAGAGATTGCCCAAATCCAAGGAAGGGCAAAGGTGAAACTAGTGGCCAGAAGAATGACGACAACACAGCCGCCGTGGTGCAAAACAATGACAATGTTGTTCTCTGTATAAACGAGGAAGATGAATGCATGCACTTATCAGGTCCAGAGTCAAAATGGGTGGTTGATACAGCAGCATCTTACCATGCCACACCGGTAAGAGATCTTTTTTGCAGATATGTAGCAGGTGATTTCGGGACTGTAAGAATGGGTAATACAAGTTACTCAAAGATTGCGGGGATTGGTGACATTTGTATCAAGACAAATATTGGATGCACATTGATTCTAAAAGACGTGCGACATGTACCTGATTTGCAGATGAACTTGATCTCGGGAATTGCATTAGACCGAGATGGATACGAGAACTATTTTGCAAATCAAAAGTGGAGACTCACCAAGGGATCATTGGTGATTGCAAAGGGAGTTGCTCGTGGCACGTTGTACAGGACAAATGCTGAAATATGCCAAGGTGAATTGAACGCGGCACAAGATGAGATTTCTGCAGATTTGTGGCAGAAAAAGATGGGTCATATGAGCGAGAGGGGATTACAGATTCTTGCCAAGAAATCACTCATTTCTTATGCCAAAGGTACAACGGTAAAACCTTGTGACTACTGTTTATTTGGTAAGCAGCATAGAGTCTCATTTCAGACATTGTCTGAAAGAAAATTGAATATACTTGATTTGGTATATTCTGATGTTTGTGGTCCAATGGAAATTGAATCGATGGACGGTAACAAATATTTTGTTACTTTTATTGATGATGCTTCACGAAAATTATAGGTTTATATTTTGAAAATCAAAGACCAGGTGTTTCAAGTTTTTTAGAAGTTTCATGCTCTGGTGGAAAGGGAGACAGGCCAAAAGCTAAAGCGTCTCCGAAGTGACAATGGAGGTGAGTACACTTCAAAGGAATTTGAAGAGTACTGTTCGAGCCATGGGATCAGACATGAAAAGACAGTCCCTGGAACCCCACAACAAAATGGCGTAGCCGAAAGGATGAACCGCACCATTGTAGAGAAGGTGAGAAGCATGCTCAGAATGGCTAAACTGCCTAAGTCATTCTAGGGTGAAGCAGTTCAGACAGCCTGTTACCTGCTAAATAGGAGTCCATCAGTACCGTTGGCGTTTGACATCCTAGAGAGAGTTTGGACCAACAAGAAAGTGTCCTACTCGCATCTGAAGGTGTTCGGTTGCAGAGCTTTTGCACTTGTACCAAAGGAGCAGAGAACAAAGCTGGATGATAAATCTGTTCCCTGCATATTCATCGGATATGGAGATGAAGAGTTCGGATACAGATTGTGGGATCCTTTAAAGAAAAAGGTCATTAGAAGCAGAGATGTAGTCTTCCGAGAAAATGAAGTTGGAACTACTGATGATAAGGCCATGAATGGTATAATTCCTAATCTTGTTACTATTCCTTCTACTTCTATCAATCCCATAAGTGCAGAAAGTAGCATCGACGAGGTTGCCGAGCAGGGGGAGCAACCTGGTGAGGGTATTGACCAGGGGGAGCAACTTGATGATGGTGTCGAGCAAGTGGAGCACCCCACTCAGGAAAAAGAACAACCTCAACCTTTCAGGAGATCAGAGAGGCCAAGGGTAGAGTCATGTAGGTACCCTTCCACAGAGTATGTCCTCATCGGTGATGAAGGGGAGCCAGAAAGTCTTAAGGAGGTGTTGTCCCATCCAGAAAAGAACTAGTGGATGAAAGCCATGCAAGAAGAGATGGAATCTCTACAGAAAAATGGCACGTACAAGCTGGTTGAACTTCTAAAGGGTAAAAGACCACTCAAATGCAAGTGGGTCTTTAAACTCAAGAAATATGGAAATGACAAGCTGGTGAGATACAAAGCTCGATTGGTGGTAAAAGTCTTCGAGCAAAAGAAAGGTATTGATTTTGACGAAATTTTTTCACATGTTGTCAAAATGACTTCTATTCGAACAATCTTGAGTTTAGCAGCTAGCCTAGATCTTGAAGTGGAGCAGTTGACGTGAAAACTGCATTTCTTCACGGAGATTTGGAAGAGGAGATCTATATGGAGCAGCCAGAAGGATTTGAAGTAGCTGAAAGAAATCATATGGTGTGCAAACTGAATAAGAGTCTTTATGGGTTGAAGCAGGCACCAAGGCAGTGGTGCAAGAAGTTTGACTCATTCATGAAAAGTCAAACTTACACAAAGACATATTCTGATACATGTGTATACTTCAAAAGTTTTTCTGACAACAACTTTATTATTTTGTTGTTGTTTGTGGATGACATGTTAATTGTAGGAAAAAATAAGGGGCTGATCGCAAAGTTGAAGAGAGATTTGTCCAAGTCATTTGATATGAATGACTTGGGCCCAGCACAACAAATTCTGGGTACGAAGATAATACGAGAGAGAACAAGCAGAAAGTTGTGGCTATCTCAGGATAGTACATTGAACGTGTACTGGAACGCTTCAACATGAAGAATGCTAAGCCAGTCAGCACACCTCTTGCTAGTCATCTTAAGTTGAGCAAGAAAATGTGTCCTACAACAGTGGAGGAGAAAGGGAACATGGCTAGAGTTCCGTATTCTTCAGCAGTCGGAAGCTTGATGTATGCAATAGTATGCACCAGATTTGATATTGCTCATGCAGTTGGTGTTGTTAGCAGATTCCTTGAAAATCCTGGAAAGGAACATTGGGAGGCAGTCAAGTGGATACTCAGGTACCTAAGAGGTACTGTAGGAGATTGCTTGTGTTTTGGAGGATCTGATCCAATCTTGAAGGGCTACACGGATGCTGATATGGCCGGTGATACTGATAATAGAAAATCCACTACTGGATATCTATTTACTTTTTCAGGGGGAGCTATATCATGGCAGTCTAAATTACAAAAGTGTGTTGCACTTTCAACAACTGAAGCAGAGTACATTGCCGCTACAGAAGCTGGCAAGGAGATGGTATGGCTCAAGTGGTTTCTTCATGAGCTGGAATTGCATCAAAAGGAGTATGTCGTCTATTGTGACAGTCAAAGTGCAATAGACTTAAGCAAGAACTCCATGTACCATGCAAGAAAAAAGCATATAGATGTGAGATATCATTGGATTCGTGAGCCGGTGGAGAACGAATCTTTACAAGTAAAAAGATTCACACGAGTGAAAATCCTGCTGATATATTGACCAAGGTGGTATCAAGAGACAAGTTCGAGCTATGCAAAGAACTTGTCAGAATGCACTCAAACTAGAAGATAGCGCTACCTCCTCTAGATGAATAAGACTGGAGGGGGAGATTGATAAGTTCCATCTCATTCAAAAGCCAAAGTAATAGGCATGTGCTTTGTTGAATTTCTTTGGTTGGTAGCCAACCTTGTTGAATTTTTTTGGTTGGTAGCCAACCTTGTCAACATTGAAGAAAAAGAAGAAAAAGTGTGTGCAAATTGTCAAATATAGTAGGCTTTAGAGAGTGAGGCTTTGGCTATAAAAGGAGAGCTTCAACTCTCATTTCTACACACCAACAAAGAGAGAAAGAAAGAGTGAGGTTTCACAGACAAGGTATAAGAAAATAGTCTGTGAGGAAAAATAGAGAGTGAGCAATATTGTAGTGAGGTGAGAATATCAAAAGAGGGTTATTTCTTCTGAGCATTGTTGTGGTCTTTGGAGTATTTTACTCAGATCTACTAAGTGTAAAATTCCTTGCTATAGTGATATCAGTTGCTCGTCTCGGGCCGTGGTTTTTTCCCTTATTCAAAAGGGTTTTTCACGTAAATATCTTGGTGTCGTTGTCACTCTTTTATTCTTGTTAATTACCGTATCTCGATGCTACGTTATTATTTCGCTTTTATTACTGTGAATATTATTTTTGTAGGGGGTTTATTCCCAACACTAAGTCCCTGGGGATAGGTGACACCATAGGCGAATTTTATATCGACAAAACAAGGAGAGATGATGGGTATATAAATAAATAAGTTAAAAGTTTAGTGACGTATTTTAAGGTCGTGCATACCTAAATCAAAGCGGACATTATCACTAATCGGCCGGGCTATTACATATTCAAACTGTCTCGGGACGTTGTAAAGCTGCAACAAACAAAACTAGTAGTTTAATTGAACTTGGCCGAATGGTTAAGAAAATAACGCGTTTATTTATTTACTTTAAATATGTAACAGTAACATTTTTCTATATGTAACTTCTCTTTTTTTTTCTGAACAAAGAACGTGATAATATTTTGTACGTAATTGATTGTGGTCAGACTTGAATTCAAGATCTTTGTTATTTATTCTAATATCGTCCCAAGTAAAAATTTAAGAGGTAAAACGATTTACACAATTGAAAATGAGAATTAATATTAGAGTTGTTGTTTGTGAGCTGGGATGTGCGTTTGTTCGTAGGAATTTATTAAATAAAAAGTGACAAATCAAACTATGTTTAGGCACTAAACTATGGATTATATACATATAATCCATGTATAAAATGTGTGTAATCAATATATAAGCAATATATATCGGCTATAAATAGTAAACCGTGAATTTGACCGGCTATTTGTGTACAAATCTTTTCTTTTTACTTTTTTCAAAAAAATAAACTGCTGGAAAAGTTTTTGAAAAGTGTTGTTTGGAGAAATGATGTTTATATTGATTACTTGCTGAGAAACTTTTTTGGATATATTTTGTGTTAGTATTAGTTAAACCTATTTTGGGGTTATGAAATATTTTAATTTTATTTCTCATTGTGTTGCATGTTAACTCTAAGTTAAAGTAAGGCATAAACTTACAAATTTTCGACTTCTCATTTTCACTATGATTCTTCAATAGAAGTGGCAGAAAATCAACAAGAGGAAGGGGCGGCAAACCCACTAAACAGCGACCTGTGGGTGTCTCACAGGAACTTCATTTCTCGAATTAACTCCATGATTAAATTTCTTTTTTCGAATATCAGGAGCATTCATTCTAATGGGGCTCTTGGGAGACTTAATCAAATGGTTAGATCAGAAAAATTTCCTTTTATAGCTTTATGTGAGCATTTTTATAAAGCTGATAAGATGGAGAAATACAAAAGTATACTTTGGTTTCACTAATGCCTATTCTAATAGAACCAGCCAGATTTGGATTTTCTGGGATGAGCTCGTGGATTGCAAGGTTGTCGAGGAGGACGAACAACAGATTTCATGCATTATTAACTGGAATGGAACTTCAATTCTGATTTCTTCTATATATGCTTAGTGTAAGGCTGAGCAAAGGGAAGAATTATGGAATACATTGAAGGATATTGCAGGTAAGTACAAGATGCCATGGTACATTGCAGGGGACTTCAATTGTATTATTGATCCTTGTGAAAATAAAGGAGGAAGCCCTCATAGAATGTGTATTATGGATTGTGAACTTATTGATCCAGAGTACTCTGCTTCCGTTTTTACTTGGTGTAATGGATGGTGCCCTGATAAGAGAGTATGGAAAAGACCGGAGAGGGTCCTTGTCAATCATGAATGGATTGACATGTTTGACTCTACTAGTATCAACCATCTGATTAGAACAGGCTTTGATCATTCCCCCTTATTTGTTATTGTCAAGACTACTCAAAGAGAATCTATTAAATATTTTAAGTTTCTGGATTTGTGGACTGAGGAACCTGACTTCACAATTATGGTGAAGCAAGCTTGGAACATGGAGGTCAAGGATCACCAATGTGGAGGTTTCATTTAAAATTGAAAAATACTTGCAAGAAACTTTCAGAGTGGTCAAGATCTAAGGTGGGCAATATTTTTGACAAAGTTAAAGGAGTTAGAAGGCAAGGTTGCTGATCTTGAAGATAAAATAGTTGTAGACAACTCTGAAGCCAACAGAGCTTCTTTAAATCATGTAAATGCACTTCTGGTCAGAGCATATAAGAAAGAAGAGGCATTCTGAAGAACGAAATCAAGGGTGAAGTAGTTCGTAGAGGGAGAGGTGAATTCTAGATTTTTTCATTCTGTTGTTAATGGGAGAAAGAAGCGATTATCCTTAAAGAAAATGAGAAGAGATGATGGAAACTGAATTGAAGGAGATGATGATATTGCATATGAAGCTATCTCCTTTTTCCAGAAGCAATTCACTAAGGAGGATACGGTGGGTGATCTTTCAGTTATGAATTGTATTCCTAAGCTCATTGATGAAACTGATAATGAGAGACTCAATTAAAGGTGACAGGGGTCGGTCCGGTCCGGGTTACCGGAAAAGTTGACCAGCCGGTCATCGAACTGGGCTGGTTACTGGTTTTTTCATACCGGTTTTATCGGGTCCGTGTCTATCCGGTTATTTAATCGGAACGGTTCTAGGCTTAAAGGACCGGGCCAGTTTTATTTATTTATTTATTTTTATTTTTGTATTTTGTATAACTACTGTCATTTATATTAAGATAAAATAAAAATATAAAAGAAAAAAATAATGTTATAAAAAGAGTATTTGAATAAAGGATGTCAATGCTTTAAAACCTTATATTTGAATATTTCATTAAGAATTTAATATAATAGAATACAAGAGTAAATTTAAAGTTTAATTATTAAATATAAATCCAAAACTTCAAGGTTTTGCATTGCCTTAGTAAATTCTTCATAATCAATATGAACTTCTTGGCCATCTTCTGAAGTGTTAAATTCAGATGGATTATCATGTGTTAATATATCTCCAAGTTTCTTGTCTTTTGGTTTATCAACATCTTCACGTCCCTGATTTCTTCGTTCCGATCTAGTCCAATCTCTGAAACATACTAAAACTTCCAAAGCATTGCTTCCAAATAAATGACAGGTGTTTCCTCGTTGTTGTCTTGCTTGACTAAATGCATTCTCCGATGTAACAGCTGAAATTGGCACATTCAGCACATCCCGAGCCATAGCGGAAAGAACAGGAAATTGCTTTTTGTTCTCATGCCACCATCCCAACAGTAAAAAATCCTTTATGCAAGGCTTTGTTTGCTTTTGGAAGTAGAATTGAAGTTCATCAATATTCCTGCTACTGGTTTGAGTGGAAGGAAATGTATACCAAATCTTATAACCATCAAGGCCTTCATCTTCATCCATAGTAGCAGATGCAGTAGAAGTAGTACAATGCATAGTGGGGGGTTTCAGTTGGTCCAATTTTCATATAAGTATATAAAGCATTGATTAATTGATGATAGTCAGACATCTTAATAGAAGGATTTAAAACAACACTAATTAAATAAATCGGAGGAATTGAAAAGAAATATTTTTTGAATTTAGCTTGCATTTTTTCTACAGCATTCTTATATTTTTCTTTCTTCTTAAATTCAGAGAGTAGAAACAAATTTCAGCTATATGTACTAAAGTCATAGTAACAATAGGATAATATGTTCCTGAAAACTCAATTGTAGCTGTATAAAATTTATGTAAAAATTTAACAACATCATTAATGGCCTCCCAAGTATTAGTTGTTAACATACTGTTTGGATCAGTACAACGCGCATTAGCAACTTCAGTTATTGGCAATCTATATTTGTAGCAACATTTTAAAAATAAGTATGTATAATTCCATCTAGTAACAATTTCATCTGACATGAATCTAGGGTTAAAGTTATGCTCCGCACACTTAGTCTTAAATTCCCTAATTCTAGATTGTCTATTATTTTCTTGAATAACACCAACTGCTCTTCTAACATGAGTAATCTCAGTTGAAAATAAATCAAGCCCACTTTTAAAATTAAATATAAACATGACATACAAACCTAACATGAAAAATTTCGTCAAGTGGTGGTTTCAAATGAAGTCTTAATATTGCAATAGCGGCATTATTGTTGGAAGCATTATCAAAAGACATACACAATACTTTTTATCAACAACTTCGCAAATAGTAGTACTTATAAAAATAGCAGTATGATTTTGATCTTCATCATATTTAAAAGAGATAATACACTTTTGCCTACAATAATTATTATTTATCCAATGACATGTAATTATCAAATAATCATTTCCATTAACAGCATGGCCAATATCAGAAGTTAGAGAAACTCTACAAGGAAGGTGGTCAAACAAATAACGTATGCATGTCTGATATTGTCCATGAAGTCTAAAGAAATCAGATCTACAAGTACTTCTAGGGATACCTTTAAATAAAGGATTATAAATCCTTTGAATATACATAATAAGATATGACGAAGAAGCAAAAGAAAAAGGTAGACAATCCAAAGCAATCATTTTTGCTAACTCCTCACGATCCTTCATTTTATCATATTTCATAGGTCCTCCAGTATTAGGGTTTAGAGTTTCTTGATTTTCATCTAAATCAGAGCCCCATTCTATAGGATGAGTAATTCTCAGATGTCTACTAAGTGTCCCAATCCCCCCTAAACTTCCTCCAGTCTTATGTTTAAAATCATCTTTACAAATTTTGCATCTAACTCTATCAGAATTCTCTATTTTCTCAAAATATTTTCAAACTTTATTTCTCCTTCTCCGATTACTAGTCAGGGCCACAGGTGGTCTACTACTAGCGCCACGAGCACCACCCATGCTACCAACTCCAACACTACTAGGTGTAAGTGGTGTCTCATCTTCAATTTCTAATTCATTATCTTCTATACCGAAATCTTCCTGTAATTATTCATAATCTATATTATTATCACGTGATGTTTCAGAAACATGTGTAAAGTCATTTAAATTACTATTAAAAGTTGAAGTAGTACCTCTTTTTCTATTTCCCCAATCAGCAACCTTATTACAAACTCTTTTTGCAGCAGTAAAAATATTGTGAAAATTTAACTACTAACAAAAATTAAATATGCTAACAAAATAGTAATAAGAGAAAGAGTTGGAGGGAATGCACCGAATTCCTTGATAAATTGAACACTTGATGATTTTTGAAGTCTTGAATATTTGAAATTGAATTTCGCAACTCCAATGTTACCACGAAGAAACGTCAATTTTTCAAAGTTCAAACTTCGAACTTCAAATAATACCATAAATTAAATTCCAAAAAAATAAGAGCCAAATAGTTGATTGCAATTTAGGTGAAGCATGAGACAATGACAATTGAGAATTTGAGTTTGAGAAATAAGAGATGAGTGAAGAAATAAAGAAG
>MCJB01044086.1:57363-67711 GCA_002018475.1 Nicotiana obtusifolia | reverse complement strand
AGTCGTGCAAAAGAAGGAAAAGGATAGTCTCACATACCTTGCAATACTTTGCAATCTCAAGCTATGAAACTTCCACGACTTCTTAGTCTACAATAAGAGAAAGGACACTAGCGTTATCGTTCAGGCGTCGCAACTATTATGTATCGACTGTAACCTATTTTGCAATAAAACGGACAGCACCTCCCCTATATATATGACTTCACACAAGTCAAAACAGCCACCAAACAGCCAAACAACATCAATAAGAATCATATTGAACCTCCCAAAACAGTCCACACACAAACCAATCACTTCATACGTACAATGGCCACTATAGTCGTGTCAAACGATCCGGAAATGGTATGAACAACTATCAGGCCACAACCCTAAGCATATATGGTGTTTCTCCACACCCTTCCTCCTCCAAAACTCCACAAATAAGTAGTGAAACACACAGCTTTACAGCAACACAAAACAGTTCATAAAACAGTCCGCTACAATTGAATAACTTGAACTCACGGCTTCCGATCACCGTCCCGTGAGTTCTTACACACATAGAACGACTTACCAATACTTAATCAGTAGAAAACATGTATAAAATAGAGCAGTAAACTCACCTTTCTTTTTTAGATAACTCAGCCGTTGCTTTGATTCCTCGAACTCTAGGGTTTACCTTCAACTAGAACTTGAAAGAGGGAAAAATCGATTAGGGTTTGTGTGGTGTTATTTTGGGGAGGGGTTGCAGGGGTTCTTTTAGGTTTTTAAGCTGTGAAATGATAATGAATTATCAGACTTTAGAAGCTTTTAAAAGCCCTCTCTTAACCGACTTGGGGCTTTTAACTTTTAGCTCTTACTTTTGGCAAGTAGGTGGTGCACCTACTTGTCACCTACCAGCCTGCGCAGTTCTACGGAAATGCAATTATCTCAATACTCCGAGATTGTATTGACAAACGGTTTGAAGCATTGGAAACTACACTCATACACCTTTAATTTGGTAGGTAGATCACCCCGTAACTCCTTGTAAATTGGGAGAAAATCGCAGAAACATTTGACTTAACGTTTAAGTAAAATTGTGAACCTAAGTTGCGACAACTTTTGTCGACTTTTGTTTCATAACTCGTTTGACTTCAAGACTTATGAAACGGATATCATATCATTCAAATACCTTAAAACATGACATTTTGGTAATGTTTAACACCTCTCGATTTTTCCAAAAATGCGAGTTACAACTTCCTTAACTCGTTTATCCTCTAATACTTGTTAACCGCCCTTATACACCTTTGCATCGTTTAGGACCAATAGGACTAAACTCTTATTGTCTCAAAGGTAATTCCCTTCTCGAACCAAGGTAGACTATCTTACGATGTAATCTAACACGTACAAATAGGGGTTATAACAATTTGAATGCTTGATTGGTAGCTGTTATTGTAGGAAAACTCTACAAGCAACATAAAAAGATCCCAAGAACCCCCAAAATCCATGATACAAGCACGTAGCATATCCTCCAATATCTGAATAGTGCGCTCGGACTGTCTGTCCTTCTGAGGGTGGAATGCTGTACTCATCTCAACAAGCGTGCCTAACTCCTTCATTGCCCTCCAATAATGCAACATGAATTGCGTGTCCCGATCTGAAATGACGGTCACCGGCACACCGTGACGGAGAACAAGCTTGCAGATGTAGATCTTTGTCAACTGCTTTGAAGAATAGGTAGTCCCAACCAGAATAATGCACGGACTTGGTCAACTGATCCAGAATCACCTAAATAGCATCAAACTTCCTCGAAGTCCATGGTAGCCCAACTACGAAGTCCATGGTGATACGCCCCCAATTTCCACTCCGGAATCTCAAGCCTCTGAAGCGAACCGCCCGGTCCCTGATGCTTGTACTTCACCTGCTGACAATTTAGGCACCAAGCTACAAACCCCACTATATCTTTCTTCATCCTCCTCCACTAATAGTGTTGCCTAAAGTCCTGATACATCTTGCGGCACCCGGATGAATGGAATACCGCGAACTATGGGCCTCCTCAAGAATCAACTCATGTAGCCCATATACATTGGGCACACAAATCCCACCCTGCATCTGCAACAGCCCATCATCGCCAAAGGTAACCTCCTTGGCATCACCGTGATGAATCATGTTCTTAAGGACAAGCAAGTGGGGATCATCATACTAATGCTCTTTGATGCGATCATATAAGGAAGACCGAGAAATCACACAAGCTAGAACCCGACTAGGCTCCGAAACATCTAACCTCATGAACTAATTGGCCTAGGCCTGAACATCTAACGCAAGCAGTCTCTCACTGACTAGAATAAATGCAAGGCTGCCAACTCCAAATAATGAATATGGTAGTTCTTCTCATGGGGCTTCAACTGGCGCGAAGCATAAGCAATCACTCTCCCCTCCTACATCAAGACACGCCCAATACCAATATGAGAAGCATCACAATACACTGTATAAGAACCCAACACTGAAGGCAAAACTAGAACTGGAGTTGTGGTTAGGGCAGTCTTGAGCTCCAGAATGCTCTCCTCACACTCGTCCGACCACCTGAATGGAGCACTCTTCTGGGTCAACCTAGTCAAAGGTGCTACGACGGATGAGAATCCTTCCACAAAACGACGATAATATCCATCCAAGCGAAGAAAACTCTGAATCTCAGTAGCTGAAGACGGTCTAGCCAACTCTGAACTGCCTCTATCTTCTTTGGATCCCCTTTAATCCCCTCACTGTACACCAGGTGCCCCAAGAACGCCACCGAACTGAGCCAAGACTCACACTTGGAGAGCTTGGCATAAACCTTCTCCTCCCTAAACCTCTGAAGTACAATCCTCAAATGTTGTGCATGCTCCTCCTGGCTATGTGAGTACACCAGGATATCATCAGTAAATACTATGACAAACGAATTAAGATATGGATGGAATACACTGTTCATCAGATGCATGAATGTTGCTGGGGCATCGGTTAGCCCAAATGAATTCATAATGACCATAGCGGGTCTTGAATGCCGTCTTTAGAATATCCAAGTCTCGAATCTTTAACTGGTGATACCACGACCTCAAATTAATCTTATAAAACACTCTAGCTCCCTGAAGCTGGTCAAATAAATCATCAATGCACGGCAAAGGATACTTCTTCTTAAATGTAACTTTGTTCAACTACCTATAATCGATGCACATCTGCATTCTAACTTCCTTCTTCTTCACAAATAGAATCGGTGCACGCCAAGGTGAAACACTAGGCCTAATGAACCCCTTATCAAGAAGCTCCTAAAGTTGCTCTTTCAATTCCTTCACCTCTGTTGGTGCCATAAGATACGGAGGAATAGAAATAGGCTTAGTGCCCGACACCAAATCAATACCAAAATAAATATCCCTGTTGGGTGGCATGCCCCGTAGGTCTGCCAGAAACACATCCTAAAAGTCTCGCACTACTGGAACAGAATGAATAGTAGGAGTATCAACAACACACCTCTCAAAAAGGCCAAATATGACAAACACCCCTTCCCAACCATCTGTTGGGCCTTAAAATATGAAATCACCCTACTAGGAACATAATCCAGATAACCTCTCCACTCGATCCTTGGCAACTCCGGCATCGCCAATGTCACGATCTTAGCGTGACAATATAGAATAGCATACATGGGGACAACCAATCCATACCCAAAATCACATCGAAATCAAACATATTAAGTAATACGAGATCAACTCTAGTCTCCAACCTTCAAATGGTCACCACACACGGTCCACAACAATTGTATCGTCCACCGGCGTAGATACATGAACAGGTAAAACTAAGGACTCACGAGGCATATCAAAATAACGAGTAAAATAGGATAATATATAGGAATAAGTGGAGCCAGGGTCAATAATGTGGAAGCATCTCTGTGGCACATTAAAACAATACATATGATCACTGTGTCTGAAACAACAGCCTTTTGTCTGGCAGGGATAGCATAGAATCGAGCATGACTGCCACCTGATTAGCCTCCCTCTCTAGGGAGACCTCTAGCTGCTTGAGCCCCACCTTGAGCTTGCTAGGCGGGTGGTGAAGCAACTTGTGTGGAAGTCAAGGCCTGACCTCTCTGCTTAACTAGACCTCCCAAGCGATGGGGACACTGTCTCCACACATGCCCAAACTCCCCGCACTCGAAGCAACTCCCTGTTGGTGGTGGGGACTGAATCGGGCCCCGAGAACCAGAATAACTACAAGAATGGCCTGGCAAAGATGAACCCTGAACCGATGGAGCACGGGATGAACTCTGAGCTGGGAGAGGACTGAGAGACGACTGACCCCGACGAGCATTATATGAACCATGGCTAGCTGATGCGCCACGATGAACCAGACAAGCCATCTGAGCAGGCCTATAAGGACAACCTTGCTATGGTAGGACTGCCCCCAAAAGGAAAACCACTGAAACCAACCGAACCACGAGGCCTCTTGGCCTCCCTCTCCTCACGCTCCTGACTATGGACCAACTCTAGCCGCGGAGCAATATCAACCACCTAGTCAAACCTAGCACCTGATGCATTCTCTCGAGTCGTAACAAAGCGTAGTCTATAGCTCAGACTATCAATGAACCTCCTTATTGTCTCCCTCTCTGTGGGAACCAACCAGATCACGTGACGAGCCAACTTTGAAAATCTCATCTCGTATTGCATCACGGACATACCCTTCTAACGTAGCTGCTCAAACTACCTATGCAACTCCTCCATTCGGGTCGGTGGCACAATCTTCTCCAAGAAGAGAACGGAGAACTCGTGCTATGAAAGTGGTGCAGCATTGACTGGCCTACTCCGCTCATAGGCCTCCCACCATTTGAAGGATGCCCCCATCAGCTGAAAAGTAATAAACAAGACACCACTAGTCTCCAGAATATCTGATGTGCAAAGAATCCGCTGGCACCTATCCAAGAAGTCCTGATCATCCTCTGACTCAGCCCCACTGAATGATGGATACTTGAGCCTCTAAAATCTCTCTAATCTCTTCTGCTCCTCATCACTCATAATGGGATCCACCTAGGCCTGAGCAACTGCAACCGACTGGGCTGGTAATACCCGCGGTGTCTAAAGTCCCTACATCACTTGCTCTGAAGTACGCCGCGATGGAACTGAAACAGCATGAGCAAGGCTGGTGCAAACAGTCAATATTTGGGCCAAAGCCTCCTAAGGCCTGGAATCACAATAGGCACAACTAGTGCCTGAGCTGGTCCTACCGACTAAACCACATCTGGAATCTTCTATGAGCTGGAGCAACTTGTGGGTCTATAGGTGCTGCTCTAGCTGCTGTACGAGCTGCACCTCGGCCTCTACCGCGGCCTCGGCCTCTCGTGGCCCTAGCTAGCTATATTGGTGGTCGTCTGCCTGATCTGGTAGCACGTGTCGTCACCATCTGTGAGACAATAGAATAACAAAAGTTTAGTTTCTGGAATCAACATATTCGCAAAAAAAGAATACAAGAAAGTGATGTCTTTCCTAATGGTTCAGCAGCCTCTCAAAGATAAATATAGACGTCTCTGTACTGATCCGCAAGACTCTATTGAACCTGCTCATAACTTGTGAGACCTATGTAACCTAGGGTCTGATACCAACTTGCCACGACATCGCAATACTAGGTAAGCCAACAATCACAATAAACCATGCATCTTTAAATTCGAAAACAAAATAAAATAAGCATAAGAGTAAAATCTCAGAAATAACCGATAAGAAAATACCGTGAATCAACACGAAATCTCCCAAAATCCGGGTGTCACTGAGTACATGAGCATCTAAATGACAACATAGTCTGACTGCTAAAACACTGTCTAAAGAGATAGAATAGTACAAATAACTGAAAGGAAGTAGAGTCCAGGGCTGCGGACGCCAAGGTAGTACCTTGATAGTCTCCAACAGATAAAGCTCCAAAAGCTAGCAGCCGCCGTACCCGGAAGTACCTGGATCTGCACACGAAGTGAGAGTGTAGTATGGGTACAACCGACCCAATGTACTCAATAAGTAACAAGACTAACCTTGGGCTGAAAGCAGTGACGAGCTCAACAGGTACAGTCCAAATACAGAACTTAGTAGTACAAAAATGTAGACATGCTTTCAAGTTCAACAGTTTATGCTCAATATGGATAAAATATGCCAAGTGTGACTGAAATGAGGATTGATACATCACCATATCTACATGTCAATTACGCATGCCAACTGTAATGCAATGCAATGATAAAACCATATGCATTCTCTCGGAGTATCAATTCAATCAGTCCTCCTAGTCACCTAGTCCTCACAGTCACTCAGTCCTACTAATCACTCGGCACTTGCACTTAGTAGGTACCTGCAGTCACTGCTAGTAAGTCAGACTCCGAAGGGGCGAATCCTGCCCAAGCGCTAAAATAAGCAAATCATGGCATGAATCAATAAAGCCTGCTATGGAGCGCAGCCTGATCCCATAAATATCACTCACAATTAGGCCCTCGGCCTTACTTAGTCATCAATGTTTCCAGTCTCTCAAAACTCAGAAATATCATTACAATCAACCTAAACAATGATGATATGATGTATCAATAAATGACAACAAAGACTGAGATATAATATGCAAATGATGAATGTAGCAGAGTACATAATTTCAAGTTATGCTAATTATTAAACAGCAACACGATCTCTGTGGGTCCCAATAGTAACAGCATACAGCCTAAGCATGATTTCCAACATGAATCACAACTCAATTTCTCTAACACACTGATAATAGGTGGATAATAACAAGATTATTTGACTACACAGTTCCGTGGAATCGACCGAGGCACAATTCCTACAGTGCACGCACGCCCGTCACCTAGCATGTGCGTCATCTCAACACCAAACACATAACATACAATTCAGGGATTCATACCCACAGAACCAAGTTTAGAAGTGTTACTTACCTCAAACAACTCGATACAATCAACACAAGCTCTAGGAATCGATTCCATATGGTATAGCTAAGTTCTTAAATAAAAGTAAAAGAAAAGTTAACTCAAAAAGACTACTCCAGGCCCACGTCCCCGAATCCAACAAAGTTAACAAAATCCGAATACCCATTCAACCATGAGTCCAACCATACCAAAATTACTCAAATCCGACACCAAATTGCCGCTCAAATCCCCAAATCTTACTCTTCAATCCCTAGTCCAAAATTTAAAAAATTCCCACCCAAATACACATAAACTAGGTGGGAAATTTAATGGGTATTCAATATTAATGAATAAAAATGATCGAAATTGACTTACCTCTTGAAATCTAGTGAAATCCCCTTCCAAAATCACTTTAATCCGAACTCCCAAATTCCAAAAATGAATAAAATCTCGGAACACTTTGAATATATTCACTGCCCAGGTAATTCACACATGCGAAGTCACTTAACCGCATATGCGATCTCGCAAGCGCGACAAATCATCTGCTTTTGCATTTCCCTGACAACCTCTTGCACTCGCACCTCCGGACAAGATTCCACATTTGCAGAGCCGCATCAGTGATTCCCTGTCCGTTTCTGCGGAGACTGCTGCCGCACGCCCACTTTGCACATGCACCCTGCATCTGTGATCTCGTCCGCATTCACGCACCTGCGACCAAATCCTTCGCAGGTGCAATCGCACCAGTCCAAAATTCTTCAGCCATTTCCTAATTTTAAGTTCGATCTGTTAACCATCCAAAATCCACCCGAGGCCCTTGGGACCTCAACCAACATACCAACAAGTCAAAAAATACGATACGAACTTAGTCGAGGCCTCAAATAACATCAAATACACGAATCACACCCCAATTCAAGCCTAATGAAACTAATGAATTTCCAACTTCTACATTCAATGCCGAAACCTATCAAATCAATTCCGATTGACCTCAAATTTTGCACAAAAATCATAAATGACACAACGGACCTATTCCAACTTCCGGAACCACAATCCGATCCCCGTAACCAAAATGTTAACTCTCGGTCAAACTTCTCAACTCTACAAAATCTATTTTTCCAAACTTTTGCCAATTCAAGCCAAAATCATCTACGGACCTCCAAATCAAAATCTGGACACACTCCTAAGTCTAAAATCACCATGCGGAGCTATCGAAACACTCAAATCTCCACTTTGGAGCCATTTACATGCAAGTCAACATCTAGTCAACTCTTTTTAACTTGGGCTTCCAACCTTGTGAATAAGTGTCCCAATTTATTTCGAAACGTCCCTAGAACTAAACCAACTACCCCGACAGGTCACATAACAACCAGTAAGCATGGAATAAGCAATAAATTGGGGAACAAGGCTATAATCTCAAAACGACCAGCTGGGTCATTATGCCATGGGTGATCTCACGTCACCGCATGGCTGACATCACAACCTAATTGAAGATCCTTACTTTAAAATTAGTCCATAAACCTTAGAACTCAGTTTCCAACATCCAGAATCCATTACAACACCCGAATCTCGCATACATACACTGTATAAGTCTGAACAAGTTGTATCAAGCCATAATTGTGAGCCAAGATGTAATCACACGATATACCACATAACACAAATACTCATAGTACTAACTTCCGACCACAATAGTTACTCAATAAGGAATCCGGTACCATAAACAAACCTCATATAAATAAAACGTTGTTCTAACTCTTCATACACTCCCAATGATGAAGAAACATGCAGAGGCTCATAACCACCCATCAAATCAACAAGTCGTGGAGCTCTCTCGCCCAATCAGAACCATCACCCAAATTCTTAGTTGACTTCCGATATTATTCTTCCAAACATGCCGTAACCAATTGAGATAGCTATCACTCTATTTCCAATGACCTCATGTCATCAAATACAGGCTGCTCTATTGAAATGCCATCCCAATACTACCTAAAGCCACAAATGCAATCTATGCACCAAACAATCAACAACTCGTATGTACCCAAAATGGAATGTTAGTCAAATGAGAGAACTGTCACGCAAGCTCTACAGGTACCACCACAAACGCAATGCTATGAACCCATCACATATAGTAGAACCAAGACACACGAATTTAACATGAAGGATCATATGCCGACATAACTCTACTGCGATGTGTGACCCCGTCCAGACACAGGTCCATATGAAATACCTCAAGCCATAATGCTCAAAATCAATTACAATATGCATATCAACCACAACACGCTAAGTGCATGACCATAACCATGAAAAAATGAATAGCACAATATACCACAAACAGGAAAGACCACAACCAAGGCGCAATCAATCATTCAACAACCTAAAAGCCATCCCGCTCAAATTTCGTAACAAGGCCCAATCTAATATGCATCGTGCGTGTAAATAGCCAATAGTCCCACAACCCATTGCAGCATAGAAGTGTAACACACAAAACATATCAGAACACGAACAGGCTCAACACTAACAAATTGACACACCCCTCAACAATAGTAGTACGAAGTCAACAGATCCGACCCAGTGTAGAATACATGTCCTCATTGGGCCTACCAATGGGCTCCCAAATCAACTCTGGCCATCAAAATAGATAAATAACCCTCCAAAAGTCCATAATAACCTAAGTAAAACACCTACTATTAGCTGTCTAACTCCGGCCATACCTTCACCGTCTACAACCAAGGAGCAATCTACATGTGAGAGCTCCTAGTCTCCAAATCCCTAGGATGCCAGAATCACCATATCTGATCCCAACACAACCACTCAAGTGACTGAAAAATCCTTCATACATAATCATTCCACGAGAATACTTCCATAATTCTTCCAAGAAATATAGCAAATCTGAACATCAGTAATCGATCTACCGGGTCAATACCGCGATACATATGAAGCATCCGCAGGTCAAAACACAGTGCGCCTTTTTGAAATGCATACTATTCTCATGTGATAAATGAATAGTTCCAGCATTCTTCTAAACATCAAATATCCATACTGCGTAGAAGTCATGACCTTCCCATCGAAACTGAATCGCAAACTGGTACATGTAAATCTCAATCCCATACGATGCACCATCTCAAACATACCATCAAGTGAAAGTACGAGGATCCCAATATCAATTTTGAGTAACAAGCAGGGTACATACTCAATCAACCAAAAGCCTATTACTTGACTCCCATGAGAAGATTACAACACGCAACATACCCTTCATACCTGTAGAAATATCCATCTCCAGTCGTGACAGGAACAGTCGAGAACACTTCAAAACCCATTTGCACATAACCCAACCATCAAAACCAAATTCCTCTAACTTAACCAAGTCACGCATGTCGTCAAAACTAAAAGCATTGCCACATTACACCTACAAAGCCTCGCCACATCATAAGAACCAAAAGAACCGATCATATCCATTACTATGATGATCCAACCTACCTTATTTCTTCGAGTTCT
>MCJB01044086.1:36924-57199 GCA_002018475.1 Nicotiana obtusifolia | reverse complement strand
CCGCCCCTCCCGGATTGCCTTTAAGTTAACACTTCTCCTTGCCTGTACACTACGACCCTTAACCCAATTCTCATCACAAGAGATCCTAGCATGAAACCACGTCGTCTTAAGGCCCATAAGCCACTGTATTCCCTCTTAAACACCCAAAAATGCCACATCCGAGATACTCACTCTAAAGAAACCTTATGTGAATCTAAAGTTGTTTCCGTAACCTCTTTGATACTGAAATATAGAATCCACAATAATACAGGAATACCGCGAGTCTCGACACCATCCATTGCAAATCTAAGATCTTAGCCTTTTACAAATCCGAAAATTTCTCAAATACCAAATATGAATCTTGAACCCATTAGAAGCTTCTGGAGAGTCATCCACCCTATTCTAATCCCGAATGTATCGTCCAAAACGAGCTGAACAACTTGTGCTCCATCAACACACTAATACTGAAAGATGTAACCTCTCCTCAACGCAACCGAGTGACTCCCTTTTTCTTAGCACATTACATTCATCACAAATAACAAAGCCAAATCATTCCAAGATTTCCCTTTATCCATAAAGTGTAATGCATCATGCAACCTAAAACTTCCTCACTCGAGTCATTCTCAAAATCAAACTCTCAAGTCGTAACTGATTCAGATGTATTGCCTCAGACCAAACTACTATAACACATAACCATAAATCATCGATAGCAAACTCCCCCACTTGGCTCAAAGCCATAAAACGACACATTTGATAACTCACAATACCCTTACTCCATTCACTGCCATAATCCCGCACTGTAATCCCACTAAATTCTTCATAAGCTCATGTAGCACTAATTATAAAAAATAGTTCAACTCATTTTCTATACTCACATTCATCCTCGTGACAGTCAAGCCAACTTCCTCTAGAGATCGCAACACGAATTGCAACATATATAACTCACTGGTAGAAAGAAGCTCTTTATACAAACATCATAAGAATCACGCAACCTCACAACATCCCGCAGGAGACAACCCACCTGCTTAGACTCAAACTAGCATTTCACTACGCCCTGCCATTGTCATAGCCACTATGCAATCACTAAACCTTCCCGAGTCTGAATCCATCAACAAGACATAAGACTCTGCTTCATCCCAAAAATGAACAATATGAAAGATCCCTTAACACGCTCAAAACTCGAGACTGTACAACACATTAAGACAAAAATCAAGCACCCAATAGTCTTTTTCACAACCCAAGCAGACTCTTCTCGCCACATCCAAACCATCTTAACACCTCCCTGTCACGACTCAAAACTCAACTTGTCGTGATGGAGCCTATCATGATATTAGGTAAGCCGACAACTCATACATACCAATACTTTCAAATTTAAAATATACTAAAACAAATTTAAATAAGTGAAAATCTCATAAAGCCGGATGAAAATGTCACAACTAAATACAGAAGTTCTCAAAACCCGGGTGCCACTGAGTACATGAGCATCTATACAAATACACGATCTAATACACTATTTAAGGAAGTAGAACTGAATAAATAAAACTGAGGGATAGGGGAGGAGAGTCTAGGTCTGTGGATGCCAAGGCAGCTACCTCGAAAATCTCCGAACGAATGAAAACTATGAGAATCAGCAACCACCGTGTTCGGATACACTTGGATCTACACACAAAGTGTAGGGTGTAGCGTGAGTTCAACCAACTCAATAAGT
Organism: Nicotiana obtusifolia; assembly: GCA_002018475.1. Lineage (NCBI taxonomy): Eukaryota > Viridiplantae > Streptophyta > Magnoliopsida > Solanales > Solanaceae > Nicotiana > Nicotiana obtusifolia. The sequence continues at coordinate 55,512 of MCJB01044086.1, read as the reverse complement.
AACAAATCTAACCTTTGGACTAAAACCAGTGATGAGCTTCACAAGTATAGTCTAATTATAGAAATACAATACTAAAATGTAGGTATGCTTTCAAGTTCAACAGTTAAAGCTCAAACATGTAAGATATGTCAAGTGTAACTGAAAAGAGAAAGGATACTTCTCGATATTTACATGTCAATTATGTATGCGAACTTCAATACAAAACAATGATGAATTCATATGCGTACTCTCAGAGTATCAATCACTCAGTCCTCCCATTCACTCCATCCTTTGAGTCACTCATTCTAACAGTCACTCAATCATCCCAATCGCTCGACACTCGCACTCAGCACTCGCGCTCGGCACTGGTACTCGCGCTCGCACTCAATAGGTACCTACGCTCACTGTGTGTGGGCAGACTCTGGAGGGGCAGATCCAACCCAAGCGCTATAATAAGCTAATCATGGTATGAATCAATAAAGCCTACTATGACGTGCAACTCCATCCCATAAATATCCTTACAATCAGGCCCTCAGCCTCACTTAGTCATCAATCTCTCCAGACTCCCGGGCTCAAAAGAATCATGAAAATCAGCCCAAGCAATAATGATATGACATATAAATGGCAGCAGAGACTAAGATATGATATGCAAATAATAGCTGTGACTGAGTACATAATTGCAAATTAAGCAAATAATTCAACATGCAACACGACCATTATAGGTCCCAACAGTACCAGCATGTAGCCTAAGCATGATTCTAACATTATACGGATAGCGACAAGATTATTCGACTATACATTTCCACGGAATCGGCCAAGTCACAATTTTTACGGTGCATGCCCACACGCCGATCACCTAACATGTGTGTCACCTCAACACCAATCACATAACACGTAATTCGGGATTTCATACCCTCAGAACCAAGTTTAGAAGTGTTACTTACCTCGAACCGTGCAAATCTCTACTCCAACAAGCCCTTGCCTTACGAATCGGCCTCTGAATGCCTTGAAACTAGCCACAAACAATTTGATACAATCAACTCAAGTTATAGGAATCAATCCCATATAAAAATGCTAAGTTCTTAATCAAAAGTCAAAAAGTCAACTCAAAAGGTAACTCCCCGGGCCCGCGTCTCGGAATTCGATGAAAGTTACTAAATCCAAACGCACATTCAACCACGAGTCAACCATACCAAAATTTCTCAAATCCGACACCAAAATCCTACTCAAATCCTCAAAATTCGGGAAAGAAGTTTCCTCCATTTTTCCCCAATTTTCAATCCAAATCACTAATTAAATGATGAAATCAAAGATATAATCATGGAATTTAACCAAAACCAAGTAAAAATAACTTACCCAGTCACTCCCTCGAAAGTTTCTCCAATAATCGCCTCAAACCGAGCTCCCAAAATCAAATTGTGAAATAAACTCAAACCCTTATTTTAGAGATTTAATATTCTGCCCAGATATCCCTTAATCGTGATCGCGGAAAATGCTTCGCAATCGCGAAGCACAAACTCGGCTGCCTAAGAATTAACCTTATGCGAACGCGATAGTCTCCGAGTGAACGCGATAAACTGCCATCTTAGACCTACACGATCACAAACATCGCTACACGATCGCGAATAACACCCACGCGAAACCCAGCACCCTCACTTCCTCTTCGCAAACGCGGCGTTCGCGATTCACTGCGTCAGTAACCTACACAATCACAGCCCTCAACTTGCGAACCTGTAGAGTAAAAATCAAGCTGCCCAAAATAAGCCTTCACAATCGCGGACCTCTCCACGCGATCGCATAGAAAGAAACCAAACCTGAACACTAGCAAACTTCAACAGTCTTCCAAGTCCCAATTTCACTCCTTTAACCATTCGAAATCAACCTGAGGCCCCCGGGACCTCAACCAAAAATACCAACAAGTCCTAAAACATCATATGAACTCGCTCGAAACATCAAATCACATCAAACAATGCTAAAACCACGAATCGCGCATTTATTACAGCCTAATGAACTTATGAACTTCTAACTTCTACATTCGACACCGAAACCTAACAAATCAAGTCCGATTGACCTCAAATTTTGCACACAAGTCATAAATGACACAACGGACCTATTCTAACTCCTGGAAAAAAAATCCGAGCACGGTAATCATAAAGTCAACTCTCAGTCAAACTTCTTAATTTCCAAAGCTTCTAATTTTCCAACTTTCACCATTTCAAGCCTAAACCTACTACGGACCCCCAAATCACTATCCGGACACACTCCTAAGTCCAAAATAACCCACCAGAGATATCGAAACCATCAAAACCCCATTCTGGAGCCATTTACACATAAGTCAACATCCGGTTAGCCTTTTAAACTTAAGCTTCCAAACTTGAGACTAAGTATCTCAACTCATTCCGAAACATCCTCGGAACCTAACCGACTACCCCGACAATTCACATAATGACAACTAAGCATAAAATAAGCAGTAAATGGGGGAACGGGGCTACAACACTCAAAATGACTGACTGGGTCGTTACACTCCCGCAGTCACATCGTACTCATCAAATAGCCATCTAACCACTCGCCAAGCCACAAGTCTCACTCTTAGGGACACTACCAAACATATAAGTTCGAAAGCACATGCTTACATAACTGAAACTACCGAGCCCAAGCTGCAGTCCAAACCTGGCCTCATGTTTTCCAGACTGACCCATTACCAAAACACATAATACACATCTCGCACCTCATCCATGGAATTACAAGAAGTCGATGCATAGCTGATACCGAGTGCTGACATAACATAGGAGTGAGTGGAAGGAAATCAAAGAGATGCACTTCAAGCTAGATTAATGTTGCATGATAAGGAAAGAATGATGGGAAGTTTATCTTAGATGCCCTGTAGCCTCTCGAAGATAGGTATGGATGTCATCATACAGATCTAGAAGGCTCTACTAGACACTTGCTCATGACTCGTAGAACCTATGAACCTAGAGCTCTGATACCAACTTGTCACGACCCAAAATTCGACTAGTCGTGATGGCACCTAAGCCAACCCGCTAGGTAAGCCAAATAATGGTCAACACAACTCAGATAAGAAATATATGAATCAATGAATAAAATAACTGAACTTCTATACAAAATCCCAAGGATTGGTGATATAAGTGATGAGCTTCTAAGACTTAGAATTTGTAAAGATGGTATGAAATAAATACATCATCAGTTCGAAATATACATAAATAGATTTGCAAATCTAACGCTACTCAAGACAAATGGCAGAGATATCCGAAACACAGATTTGCAGGCTCCTTCCATACATAACAACATCAGCTCCAAGATTTGCAGGCAAGGTGAAGAAGTGTAGTACGAGTACAAAACCGATCCCATATACTCAATAAGTAACAAACTGAACCTCAGTTGAAAGCAGTGGCGAGCTAAAAAAATGGTCAGAGTCCAACATTGATAGCCAATAACAACTCATAATAATAATATAATGAGAACAGTTAAGGTAAATAACTCAAGAGATATGCTCAGCTCGTTCATAGTTACAGGGAAAGTAGGCATGCTTTTCAAATAAAATAGTCAATTCTAAATCTCACTATTGAAAACCAGTTAAACATGATTTTATTAAAAGAACTGTATTCCCAATTCACAACATCGGATAATAATTTTTGTTTACCAATTAGCATGAGGAAAGTGCATCTCTATGCCTACGTGTCAATATACATGTCAAGTCATCAATTATCTTATACTGTCAAGCATGAGCAATACACATCTCTATACCTACATGTCAAATATACATGTCAAATTATAAATTTGACATTACAGTCTAGCATGAGAAAAATCCATCTCTATGCCTACATGCCAAGTATGCATCTCAAACGAAAGATTTCACGGTGATATCCCCAGGTACTCTCACCCTCAACATACTCAAGTTGTTTGTCTCAATTGCCCACTTCATCACACATACAATCATTCAGCACTGTACGGGTGCCTGGCTCTGCTATGTCAGACTCCGGAGGGGAGGATCCTGCCAAAGCGCTAATCAAAAAGCCAATATGGCCTGCTACGACGTGCAACTCGATTCCCAATAACAATAATGCGAATAAGGCCTGCTGCGGATGTAAGGCCCCGTAAATATTTTACCTAAAAATTAGAATTTTGTGGTGCCGAAGTAGGCTATATGTTGACGAATGTAGAGATGTTTCATGGCTCACAAGCTCCCCACGGTATTGACTTTTTTGGGTTGAATAGTGTGCTGGGAATTAAAGGAAATTTTTTGGCAGAAGAAGATTTTTCTATGGCCTAGTATGCAGTAGCAAAATCACTCTGCGGCCCGCAAAATGGCCGCCGAGTGAAGCAGTACCAGGGAAAGATTGGTGGAAGGTCTACGGTGCATTATGAGACCGTAGAACAGGTTGCGGTGCATTATGCGACCGCAGAACAGGTCTACTGACCGCATAATGGCCGGAGAGTGGAGCAGAATCGCCCAGTTGCGGAGGGCCATACCGTGGCCCATTTCGCGGACCGTAGAAGCATTATACGGTCGCATATGTGATCGCAGATCTGTGATGGGGCTCCTTTTTTCTAATATTCTTACCCGACCATATTTCGATAAATTAGAGTGATAGACTACTTCTGAAGCAAAAACATATATTCTAGAGTGAGGGAGTGCCAAAGAGTGAGAGGGGAAGTTCCTAACCTCATCACCCATAAATTCTTGCTCAAAGTTGAAGAAATTGTAAGTATAATTCATTAGGTCTTCATCCTAGAGGTAAGTTTCTACTCCATATCCCTCGATTTCGTCATTCTAATAGGAAATAGGTAATAAGTCAAGCATTTCTTGGGTGTGGGAGTTGTTTATTTTTACATATTTGTACTATCAAGTGTTGGGGGAAGAATGTTGAGCTAAATTGGGTAGACTTTAGGTAGTGGGATGGAGGAATCCACCATAGGAGGACCTTGAAATCATAATACCCACCTACTATTTGATAAAATGCTCAAATGAGTTAGAACCATAAACTCTCTCCTAATTATGTTTAATTTTGCTATATTTCTAAATAGATCGAAGAAGCTAATAATTCTAGAACATTGTAGTAATTTTAAAAGGCTCGAGGCAAGATATGTTGGCTAAACTCTTCTACTAGAATTGAACCTTGCCATGTCCTTGTAAGTCTCGTGATGCCCTTTGTAAATTGAATTTTGTCAATGAAGCCTTGTGTCAAATTAATTATGCGTTCAATAAGTATTCCAAAGATTCTTGTTATGTTGAGTTAATGTTTGAGAATGTGGTTTAAGTATGGGCTGCGTGTTACTATGTTATGATTTAAAAGCGTGAATTTTTATGAAAGCTATCATGTCAATTGTATAAAAAGCCACTTGTGCTTAAGACACTTATTTGCTCAAGTATGTGTTTAAAGACTTAATTTGAAAGGCGTTGTTGTTGATTATCCATGATAATGATTGAAAATGGAATATTGAGCTTTAATTATGAAGTATGGCCAATGTGCCAAGAATGATATTGCGTTCTGGAAAATGATGTTAATAAAATGAATGACATGTAAAAGAATATAAATTGTGTGGTAAATACTTATAATAAAAAATTCTTTGGGAGTATCGAGTAGCCACCGAGGAAGGGTAGGTCGGAAAAACCTAACCCTGAAACTTCACGTGTCGGTGTAGGAGTGATTGAGGGGTAAATCCCCGTGTTAATGTGATGAGACTGTTTCCCCTTATATGGGATGAGATTGGTGTGTTGAGATGCTTCCCCTTAAATGGGATGAGATTATTGCTAGCTAGATGTGATGTAATGTCGACCCACATTGCATTGTGGTGAGACGGCTTAGCCGATCGGGCTGAGTGTATGTCTCGGGGTGAGACAGCTTAGCTGGTCGGGTTGAGATCAGACTCCATGCTAAAACACGGTGGTATATCGGTGCTAAAGATCTCCCAACTTAAATTACCGAAACCTACTTGAAATTTACGTTTTCCCTAATGTGACACTTTGATACCGTTTGAGTCTCTTATTGATATCATGTTTTATTCTCCGTTTACTATTGCTCGTTCGATTGAGAAGGTGTTTAGTTTTACATATTTGTACTATTCCATCTGTACTAACGTCCCTTTTGCCGGGGGTGCTGCATCTTTAATAGATGTAGGTGGTTCCGCAGCAGGTGGCATTGATCCGTGACAGTAGCACACCCTCTCCTCAGCTGATTTGGTGAGCCCCAGTTCATTTCGGGGTCCTATATCTTCTATCCTTTGTACATAGAATTTTGAGGTACAGGTGGGGCCTTGTTGCCGGCACTGTCATAGTACTCTTTTGTTCCTGTTAGAGGTTCTGTAGACATAGTGTGGGTTGTGTCGATTTTTGGGAAAGTTAATCTAAAAATGTTGTAATTGTATCATCTTTCACACTTTAACTATGATTGTACATATACTGTTTGGAATATTTGTTAAGGACATATCCAATGAAAACGAAATGTTGTTGTTCACATGACTTCTTACTGACTAATTAAGGAAATGCACTCTTCTCTTATTTTGGGTGAGTTGGGTAGACGACACTGTGCAGGCTTTCTTGACCGAGGTAACTCTGTTGAGCGTCGGCCGCGCTCACCGAGGTCGGAGCGTGACAAACTTGGTATCAGACCTAAGGTTTTAAAGTGTCCTAGGATGTCTCTGAGCCATTTCTAGTAGAGTCCTTCTTATCGGTGTTGTCGACCACATCTATAGTAAGGAGGCTACTTGGGCATTTAGGAATAATACCCTTCTTTGATGATCTAGATCATGCGATAAAGATGATTGTAAGATTGTTCCTCCTTTAAATCGTTCATTGCTCTAATTTTAAGTATATGGCGTCTAGGAAGAAAGCAAGGATTGGCCAAGGAGTCAATGCCACCCCTAGAGTGGCAGTTGACCCTTTACTTCAAGTCGCGGGTGAACACCCGAGGGGTGAGAATATTCCTCGACTTCTACAATGCCTGATTCCGCTACACCTGGTCAGACCGCATCAATACTTGCACCTACTAAGGGTGCAACGATCCCTCCAGCTGTTATTCAAGTTCCACCTCCGTCCCCAGCTTATGGTCCCGGTGTATCCGATGGGGATCTTAGGGGAGCCATATAGATGTTGGCTCAAATAATGGTTTCCCAGGCCCAGAGATCTGGTGCCGCACCCACTTCTTCTAGTTAGCCACGAGATTCCACTAGTTCCAAGGTGAACAGATTTCTCTAGTTGGACCCTCTAGTGTTCACAGGTACTGAACCTGAGGAGGACCCCCGGGATTTTATTGACGAGATGCATAAGACCCTCCGAGTTATGCGTGCTACTTAGACAGAGGGAGCAGAGTTGGCCTCCTACCACCTGAAAGGGGTGGCCTATTCTTGCTTTGAAATGGGGGAGGACTCCCGTGAGGAGGGAAGCCCTCCAGCGAGATGGAGTGAGTTTGCCGATGCTTGTATTGATCATTTCTTGCCTGCCAAGACTAAGGTAGCCCATGCCACCGAGTTTGAGAACCTAAAACAAGGTAGCATGAAAGTGTAGGAGTATCATATGAGATTCGCGTGCTCGTCCAAATATACCATCTACATGTTGCCTACTATGGAGGCTAGAGTGCGCCGGTTTGTTCAGGACCTTAGCCCCTTGGTTGTTAACGAGGCCGCTACATCTGCCTTGAATTCTAATATGAAATACGGTAAGATGGTATTTGCTCAAGCCATAGAGATCCACAAATTGAAGAATCGAATGGAGCAAGAGAGTAGCAACAAGGCCCGGTCAGCGGGCAACTTCAATGGTTCTTGTGGTGGTGGTAGGACAGCTTTCAGGGGAGGATCACCAAGGCCGTCCCAGTCTTTTGCTTGGTCTTCTGTCAGTGCACTGCCATCGGGGCTTAGATAGCAGCAGGGGAACCGTTTTAGGCCCAGCCAGGGCAACAAGGGATCCTACCAGCCGGGTTGTTCTGGTGAGAGATTTCAGCACCAACGGAGGCCCCCATGCCCTAGGTGCGGGAAGATGCAGCTTGGAACCAGCTAGATGGACCAGCCTATATGTGACGAGTGTGGTATGAGGGGTCACATTTAGAGGGATTCCCATTCGTCTCACCAGAGCATGGACAGAGGTACAACAAAGCCAGCCATTTGTGCAGCTACTACATCCGCAGCACCTCCTCCAGCTCGAGGCGCCCCAGCACCCGCAGGGCGTGTTGCAGCTAGGGGTGGCACACAGAGTTCGGGAGGACCCAGTCGTTTCTATGCTATGAGGAGTAGTCAGAGTTCAGAGGCGTCTCCAAATTTTGTCACAGGTATATTTCCTGTCCAATCTCATAATGTGTATGCTCTTGTTGATCCCAGCTCCACCTTGTCCTATGTCATTCCCGATGTTGCTATGGAATTTGGGATAGAACTGGAACAGCTCCATGATCCATTCTCTGTATCTACTCTGGTTGGTAAGTCTATTATGGTCGTGCGGGTTTATAGGGATTATGTTGTCATAGTGCGTGGTCGAGACACCATGGCCAATCTCATTGAATTGGGGATGGTCGATTTTGATGTTTTAATGGGGATGGATTGGCTTTATTCATGTCTCGCTACTTGAATGTCGAACCAGAACTGAAAGGTTTGAATTTCCAACTGAGTCAGTGATTGAATGGAAGGGGGATAATGTGGTGCCGAAGGGTGGGTTTATTTCTTACCTTAAGGCCACAAAGATGATTAACAAGGGGTGTATCTACCATTTATTCTGGGTTATGGACACCGACGCTGAGGCATTATACTTGAGTTTGTGCCTGTTGTGAATAAGTGTTACAACCCATATCCATACGTGTTAGTTCATGCCATATGTTATTTAACATAAATCCAAGAAGTAATTATCTTTGAGATGATAAGAAATTAATCCTATTGGTCTTAAGTTATATAAGGGTGTACAAGGGTGATAAACAAGTATTAGGAGTTAAACGAATCAAGGATGTTGTAACTCATATTTTCAGGTAAACCTAGAGGTGCTTAATACACTCAAGAGGTCTTTTTTAAGGTATTTGAATCATATTTATACGTATCATAACTCTTGAAGTCAAACGAGTTATGAAACAAAAGTCGACAAAAGTTGTCGCAACTTAGGTTTATAATTTTACTTAAACATTAGGTCAAATGTTTCTAAGATTTTCTCCCAATTTACAAGGAATTACGGGGTGATATACCTACCAAATTAAAGATCTATGGGTCTAGTTTCCAACGCATTAAACCGTTTGTCAATAAGATCTCGGAGTATAGAGATAATTGTATTTCCGCAGACCTGCGCAGATTGGTAGGTGACAAGTAGGTGCATCACCTACCTTCCAAAATTAGAGGACAAAATTAAAAGTCCCAAAGTCGGCCAAGAGAGGAATTTTAAGGGATTATAAAATCAGTTATTTCACCCTTATTTCTGACCTTCAAAACCAAATTGAACCCCTGCAACCCCTCCCAAAAAATCCCACACAAACCCTAATCGATTTTCCGTCTCTTTCAAGTTCTAATTGGGGGTGAAACCTAGAGTTTGAAGAACCAAGGAGAGGGCTGAGTTATCCAAAAAGTAAGGTAAGTTTACTGCTCTATTTCATACATTTTTTCTCCTGTGAATTCATGGTAATTCGTTCTATACATGTAAGAACTCACGGGCCAGTGATCGGAAGCCCTGAGTTCGAGTTATTCACTTGTAGCGGACTGTTTTGTGGACTGTTTTGTGTTGCTGTTGGGCTACGTGTTTTACTACTGTTTTGTGGAGTTTTGGAGGAAGAAGGGTGTGGAGAAACACCATATAGATTTAGGGCTGTGGGCTGATAGTTCTTCGTAACATTTCCGGGTCGTTTGACACGACTACGGTGGCCATCATATGTATGAAGTGATTAGCTTGTGCGTGGACTGTTTTGGGAGGCTCAATATGATTATTATTGATGTTGTTTGTGATTTTTGCTGATTGTTTTGAATTGTGTGAAGTCATATATATAGGGGAGGTGCTGTCTGTTTCATCGTAAAATGGGTTGTGGTCGATACATAATAGTTATGATGCTTAAATGATAACGATAGTATCGTTTCTCTTATTGTAGACTTAGGGGTTGTGATAGTTGCATAGCTTCAGATTGGGGCAGTATATACAAGGTATGTGAGGCTATCCCTTTCCTTCTTTTGCACGACTTCGATGGTGCATAATGTAATGAACGAGCTTCCAAAGAAATTCTACTCTTAGAAGCTAGCAGTACTTACATTGTTTCCCCTCTTATGGAACGATTGCCGTTGATGTTGCGTCTCTTGTTCTTATGTTATCAATGTTATTGGTACTTCCTGATTCTTATAAGGTTCATGGTGAAGAGTTAGTCCTAATAACACGTACAGAGGATACCAACCTTACGTCACTCCAAATGGCTTAGAATGTATTTTTATGAGTCGAGCATGTATTATATATATGTATCTATTTTACTCTACCGAGCCGCGCTATAATCGGCCGGGTATGGCACCTATTGTGCAACCACTTATCAGTTGGGTTTTGCCGAGCTCCACATGGCCGGGTACGATTCTATCGAGCCTTATGATGGCTGGGTACGTTTTTACCGAGCCTATTACGGCCAGGTATGATATGATGATGATGATGCCCACAGAGGCGTATGTTTTAAAAGTTTATGTATACATACATATGTATCATGCATTTCATATCAGTATCCCTCAGAGGTACCCAGAGTTACAGGTTGTATATTCTCTATCCCTGCTTACATTACTGTTCGTACTTATGGTTCCCTGCCTTACATACTCAGTACTTTATTCGTACTGACGTCCTTTTATTTGTGGACGCTGCATGTCGTGCTGCAGGTCCTGATAGACAGGCAGATGCAGCTCCCCCACCACAGTAGGCTGTCCAGTTCAGCGGTGATTGGTGAGATCCCTTCTCCGGACTTGTCGTGGTCTGGGTATGCATTTTTGTTATAGAAATTATTGGTATGTCGGGACCCTGTTCGGGCTATGTTGCAGTACTTATGTTCCTTTAGAGGCTCATAGACAGGTGTCGACTCATGTATAGTTTGGTATGCCTTGTTAGCTGGTTTTTGTTGTATAGTCTTTCATGGTAGCGTGGTAGCTCGTACCTTAAAATAGTTTCTTGATTGTCTGGTCATCCCATGTTATGTATGTTCATGCCATCATATTTTATTGTTGGTTGTCCATGATCCATGTCTACCATTTATATTGATCTCGTCAGCCCTAAAAGATAATAAAGAAGGTTAGATAAAATGTACGTTGGTACTCGGCAAGTATGGTGGGGTGCTAGTCATGGCCCTCCAGTTTGGGTCGTGACAAACTTGGTATCAGAACCAGTCTGTCCTAGGGATTGTCTATGAGTCGTGTCTAGTAGAGTCTTGATTATGGATGTGTAGCGCGTCACATTTATAATCAGGAGGTTACATGACATCTAGGGTTGTTACCTTCTTCCTAAATCTAGATCATGCGTAGAGTTGAGTCGTAAGTGTTCGTCTCTAATATTCACCTTGTTTTCCATCGGCGATGCCTTCGACTAGGAAGCAAACAATTAGTAGACGGCTTGATACAACCGCGGGAGAGGGTACCAGTGAGGTGCCCCAAGCTAGAGCAGGCCAAAGTGAGGCTCAGAGCGAGCTGCCGTCTCATACCTCATCTACTCCGTCTCCTCCAGAGGATATTAGGAGGCACCCAGCACCTCCAATTCCTCCGTCCGGCACTACAGACCAGGATATACAGAGTGCTTTGAAGTTATTGACTAGCTTGGTAGCTGCTCAGGCTCAGAGGCAGAATACAGGTGCTGCTGATAAACCAGTTAGTACGAGAGTTCGTGATTTTATTAATTTAGACTCTCCAGTGTTTACCGAATCAGACCCCAAGGAGGACCCACAAACTTTTATTGACCAGGTTCATCGTACACTGCGGGTTATGCATGTTAGTGATACAGAGGCAGTAGAGTTGGCTTCTTATCGACTACGTGATTTAGCGGTTCTCTGGTATGATAGTTGGGAGAGATCCAAGGGTTTGAACACTCCTCCAGCTGTGTGGAAGGAATTTTCTGAGGTCTTTCTTCGTCACTGCTTGCCAATTGAGATACGACGAGCTAGAGCTGTTAAGTTCTTGAACCTTAGACAAGGTAATATGAGTGTGCGAGAGTACAATATGCAGTTTGATTCTTTAGCAAGGTATGCTCCCCATATGGTGGCCGAGATGAGGGATAGGGTTCATTTGTTCGTGAACGGGTTGGGACCACATCTGATAAATGAGTGCACGACAGCCTCCTTGGTAGAAGGCATGGATATTTCCCGTATTCAGGCTTATGCCCAGACCCTAGAGGATCATATGCGCCAGCAGAGGGCAGATAGGGAGCAGGATAGGGTCCAGCATAAGAGGGCAAGATTTGCAAGTTATTCTGATGACCTTAGAGGCAGCGTCAAGCCCCAGTCTTCGAGGAGTTCACCGCTACCTGTAGCTAGTGCTCCTCCAGAGTTTCAGAGACCTCGATATGATCGATTTACCTATTCTGGTCCAGGTCAGAGTTCGCGGGCATCAGGCTCGCAACATCACAGGGATACTAGTCAGACGAGACCCCCAACACCACGTTGTGATCAGTGCGGCAAGGCCCACTTTGGACTGTGCCGTCGAGGTTCTGATGCATGTTATTCTTGCGGACAGCCTGGCCCTATGATGCGGGATTGTCTTAACAGAGGAGGTGATGGTATGGCTCAGCTGACTGGATCTGTGTTTGGTTCTTCCTCATCAGTTCGACCTCCAGCATAGGGTTTTCAGCAGTCGATAGGTCATGGTAGAGGTAGAGGTGCAGGGCCGAGTTTGAGTGTTGGTCAAAATCGAACCTATGCTCTAGTATGTCGACAGGATCTCGAGTCGTCTTAAGATGTTGTTACAGGTATATCGTCTGTGTTTTCTTATGATGTATACACGCTGATTGATCCGGGATTTACATTATCATATGTTACACCCTTTGTGGCTAATAAGTTTGGCATTCAACCTGAATTGATAAGTAAACCCCTTACGGTATCTACTCCGATAGGAGATTCTGTGATTGCTATAATGGTATATAGAGGTTGCACTGTAACGATTTGTAGTCGTCAAACCTCGACAAATTTATTTGAGTTAGAAATGGTTGATTTCAATGTGATAATAGGAATGGACTGGTTGGCCTCATGCTATGCAAATGTTGACTGTCGTACGAAGATGGTTAGGTTTCAATTTCCTGGTGAACCCATCATTGAATGGAAGGGGAACATTGCTACACCGAAAGGTAGGTTTATTTCCTATCTTAAGGCAAGGAAAATGATCTCAAAAGGTTATATTTATCATCTTGTTCGCGTAAGGGATGCGAACGCGAAGCCGCCTACTCTACAATCAATCCCCATGGTCAATGAATTCCCAGATGTTTTCCTAGATGAACTCCCAGGCCTTCCTCCTGAAAGGGAGATTGAGTTTAGCATTGATGTGTTTCGTGACACTCAACCGATCTTTATCCCTCCATACAGAATGGCCCCGGCAGAGTTGCGAGAGTTGAAGGCGCAGTTGAAGGACTTGTTGGATAAGGGCTTCATTAGGCCTAGCACTTCACCTTGGGGTGCACCAGTCCTATTCGTGCGGAAGAAAGATGGGTCGTTACGGATGTGTATCGACTATCGATAGATGAATAAGTTTACTATAAAGAACAAGTATCCACTTCAAAGAATTGATGACCTTTTTGACCAACTGCAGGGTGCCAAGTATTTCTCCAAGATTGACTTACGTTCAGGGTATCATCAGGTGAGGGTTAAGGAGAAGGATATTCCAAAGACGTCCTTCCGGACAAGATATGGGCACTTTGAGTTCTTGGTGATGTCGTTCGGGCTAACAAATGCCCTAGCAACTTTTATGGATCTCGTGAATACTGTATTCAGGCCCTATCTTGATGTGTTCGTAATTGTATTCATTGATGACATTCGGAGGCAGAACATGCGGGCCACTTGCAGATAGTATTACAGATGCTTCAAGATCATAAGTTATATGCTAAGCTCTCCAAATGTGAATTCTGGCTGAACTCAGTAGCATTCCTTGGCCATGTGATATCTGACGAGGGTATTAGTGTCGACACTCAGAAGATCGATGCAGTAAAGAATTGGCCGGGACCTACAACACCATCAGAAGTCCGCAGCTTCCTGGGGCTAGCAGGATATTATAGGTGGTTTGTAGAAGGGTTTTCCTCTATATCAACACCATTGACTAAGTTAACACAGAAAGCTACCAAGTTCCAATGGTCTGGCGCTTGCTAACGTAGTTTTCAGGAGCTGAAGAATCGATTGACATCCGCCCCAGTGCTAACTCTTCTCAAAGGAACAGAAGGTTATGTGGTATATTGTGATGCCTCAGGTATAGGTTTGGGGTGCGTATTGATGTAGCGTGGGAAGGTGATTGCTTATGCATCAAGACAATTGAAAAAGCATGAAAAGAATTATCCAACCCATGATTTGGAATTGGCTGCAGTAATATATGCTTTGAAGATATGGCGGCAATACTTATACGGCGTCCATGTTGACATCTACACAGATCACAACAGTTTACAATACATCTTCAATCAGAAGGAGTTGAACTTGAGGCAGCGTAGGTGGCTCAAATTACTGAAAGACTACGTCGTTGAGATGTTGTATCATCCGGGTAAAGCCAATGTTGTGCAGACGCTCTTAGCCGTAAGTCAATGGGAAGCTTAGTACACATTGAAGCAGGTAGATGGAGGTTGACTAAAGAGCTTCATCAGCTAGCCAATATGAGAATTAGATTATTAGACTCTGATGACGGAGGTGTTACTGTACATTATACATCAGAATCATCTTTGGTAGCCGAGGTAAAAGCATGGCAATATGAAGATCCTATCTTAGTACGATTGAGAGAGAGCATTCAGCAGTGTAAAATTACGGCTTTTGAGATTGGAGGAGATGGGGCATTGAGATACCAGGGCCAATTATGTGTGCCTAATGTGGCAGGGTTGCGAGAGAAGATTATGAATGATATTCATCAATCCCGATATTCCATCCATCCCGGCTCGACAAAGATGTAGCATGATGTCAAATAGCAGTATTGGTGGGATAGCATGAAGAAGTCTATTGCAGAATTTGTAGCCTAGTGTCCCAATTGTCAACAAGTAAAGATAGAACATTAGAAACCCGGTGGATTGCTTCAGAAAATAGAGATTCCGACCTGGAAATGGGAGGTGATTAATATGGACTTCATTATTAGATTACCTCGCTCTTATCATAAGTTTGACTCCATCTGGGTGATAATTGATCGACTTATAAAATGTGCCCATTTTCTACCAGTTAAAATAACTTACACGGCTGAAGATTATGCAAAGTTGTATATCAAAGAGATTATTAGGCTTCATGGTGTGCCGGTATCTATTATATCAGACCGAGAAGCTCAATTTACAGCTAACTTTTGGAGGTCTTTTCAGAAGGGTTTAGGCACACAAGTGAATCTCAGCAGTGCATTTCATCCGCAGACTGACGGACAAGCTGAACGTACCATTCAGACACTGGAAGATATGCTATGAGCATGTGTTCTAGATTTTAAGGAAAATTGGGATGACCATCTTCCACTCATAGAATTCGCCTACAATAATAGCTACCATTCCAGTATTAAAATGGCCCTATAGGAGGAACTATACAGGAGGAGATGTAGATCACCAATTGGATGGTTCGAAGTCAGTGAAACAGAATTATATGGGCCATATTTGATTCACCAAGCCATTGAGAAGGTGAAGGTGATACAGGAACGATTGAGGATGGCACAAAGCAGGCAAAAGTCTTATTCCGATGTCCGACGTCGTGATCTGGAGTTTGAGGTTGGTGATTGGGTTTTCCTGAGGATCTCACCAATGAAGGGTGTTATGCGTTTTGGGAAGAAAGGTAAGCGGAGTCCAAGGTATATCGGTCCGTATAAAATTCTTCGACGAATTGGACATGTTGCTTAAGAGTTAGAATTGCCATCCGAATTGGAATTTGTCCATCCGGTATTCCATGTATCTATGTTGAGGAAATGTATTGGAGACCCTTCTCGAGTCGTCCCTATCAAAGATGTACAAGTTACAGAGGATCTATCATATGAAGAAGTGTCAGTGGCTATATTAGATCGACAAGTCCGCAAGCTGAGAACAAAAGATTTAGCTTCCGTCAAAGTATTTTGGAGGAACAAGAATATGGAAGAAATGACATGGGAAACGGAAGAGGAGATGAAGTCTAAACCCTTACCTGTTCCAGAATAAAGATAACGAGGATGCTAGGGGAACACAGGATGCATTAGAAGGTGGAACAGCTCTATAAGGTAAGCAATAGCTTGAGAATACTCTTCCTTAATACAAAATGGTGATATGCAGATAATGTACATGTCCATAAATTTGCATACTCTTGTAAGGCCATACGTTGAGTTAACTGCTCGCAAGTTCGTCCTCTATTTATGAGAGAAACTCGGCCGGAATCCACGATGATTTAAACTCCCCATGAACCCTTACATTCGAGGACGAATGTGCCTGGGGGGGAGGGTGTTACAACCCATATCCACACGTGTTAGTTCCTGCCATATGTTATTTAACATAAATCCAAGAAGTAATTATCTTTGAGATGGTAAGAAGTTAATCCTATTGGTCTTAAGTGATATAAGGGTGTACAAGGGTGATTAACAAGTATTAGGAGTTAAACGAATCAAGGATGTTATAACTCATATTTTCAGGTAAACCTAGAGGTGCTTAATACACTCAAGAGGTCTTTTTTTTAAGGTATTTGAATCATATAATATCCGTATCATAAGTCTTGAAGTCAAACGAGTTATGAAACAAAAGTCGACAAAAGTTGTCGCAACTTAGGTTCATAATTTTACTTAAACATTAGGTCAAATTTTTCTAAGATTTTCTCCCAATTTACAAGGAATTACGGGGTGATCTACCTACCAAATTGAAGATCTATGGGTCTAGTTTCCAACGCATTAAACCGTTTGTCAATACGATCTCGGAGTATAGAGATAATTGTATTTCCGCAGACTTGCACAGATTGGTAGGTGACAAGTAGGTGCATCACCTACTTGCCAAAATTAGAGGACAAAATTAAAAATCCCAAATTTGGCCAAGAGAGGACTTTTAAGGGATTATAAAATCGGTTATTTCACCCTTATTTCAGGCCTTCAAAACCAAATTGAACCCCTGCAACCCCTCCCAAAAATTCCCACACAAATCCTAATCGATTTTCCGTCTCTTTCAAGTTCTAATTGGGGGTGAAACCTAGAGTTTGAAGAACCAAGGAAAGGGCTGAGTTATCCAAAAAGTAACGTAAGTTTAATGCTCTCTTTCAAACATTTTTTCTCCTGTGAATTCATGGTAATTCGTTCTATACATGTAAGAACTCACGGGACGATGATCGGAAGCCATGAGTTCGAGTTATTCACTTGTAGCGGACTGTTTTGTGGACTGTTTTGTGTTGCTGTTGAGCTACGCGTTTTACTACTGTTTTGGTGGAGTTTTGGAGGAAGAAGGGTGTGGAGAAACGCCATATAGATTTAGGGTTTTGGGCTGATAGTTCTTCATAACATTTCGGGGTCGTTTGACACGACTACGGTGGCCATCGTATGTATGAAGTGATTAGCTTGTGCGTGGAATGTTTTGGGAGGCTCAATATGATTATTATTGATGTTGTTTGGGCTGTTTGGTGATTGTTTTGAATTGTGTGAAGTCATATATATAGGGGAGGTGCTGTCGGTTTCATCATAAAATAGGTTGTGGTCGATACATAATAGTTATGACGCTTAAATGATAACGATAGTATCGTTTCTCTTATTGTAGACTAAGGAGCAGTGACAGTTGCATAGCTTGAGATTGGGGCAGTATATACAAGGTATGTGAGGCTACCCCTTTCCTTCTTTTGCACGACTTCGATGGTGCGTAATGTAATGAACGAGCTTCCAAAGAAACTCTACTCTTAGAAGCTAGCAGTACTTACATTGTTTCCCCTCTTATGGAACGATTGACGTTGATGTTGATTCTCTTGTTCTTATGTTATCAATGTTATTGGTACTTCCTGATACTTATAAGGTTCATGGTGAAGAGTTAGTCCTAATAACATGTACAGAGGATACCAACCTTACGTCACTCCAAAAGGCTTAGAACGTATTTTCATGAGTCGAGCATGCATTATATATATATGTATCTATTTTACTCTACCGAGCCGCGCTATAGTCGGCCGGGTGCGGCACCTATTGTGCAACCACTGATCAGTTGAGTTTTACCGAGCTCCACGTGGTCGGGTACGATTCTACCGAGCCTTATGATGGCTGGGTACGTTTTTACCGAGCCTATTACGGCCAGGTATGATATGATGATGATGATGCCCACAGAGGCGTATGTTTTAAAAGTTTATGTATACATACATATGTATCATGCATTTCATGTCAGTATCCCTCAGAGGTACCCAGATGTTACAGGTTGTATATTCTCTATCCCTGCTTACATTACTGTTCGTACTTATGGTTCCCTGCCTTACATACTCAGTACTTTATTCGTACTGATGTCCTTTTATTTGTGGATGCTGCATGTCGTGCTGCAGGTCCTGATAGACAGGCAGGGGC
>MCJB01044086.1:2609-36904 GCA_002018475.1 Nicotiana obtusifolia | reverse complement strand
AGGTGCAGCTCCCCCACCACAGTAAGCTGTCCAGTTCAGCGGTGATTGCGAGATCCCTTCTCCGGACTTGTCGTGGTCTGGGTATGCATTTTTGATATAGATATTATGGGTATGTCGGGACCCTGTTCCGGCTATGTGGCAGTACTTATGTTCCTTTAGATGCTCATAGACAGGTGTCGACTCATGTATAGTTTGGTATGCCTTGTTGGCTGGTTTTTGTTGTATATTCTTTCATGGTTGCGTGGTAGTTTCTTGATTGTCTGGTCATCCCATGTTATGTATGTTCATGCCATCATAATTTATTGTTGGTTGTCCATGATCCATATCTACCATTTATATAGATCTCGTCAGCCCTAAAAGATAATAAAGAAGGTTAGATAAAATGTACGTTGGCGCTCGGCAAGTGTGGTCGGGTGCTAGTCATGGCCCTCCAGTTTGGGTCGAGACAATAAGTTTCCGGAGGTCTTTCCGGATGAGATCCCTGGGATCCCGCCAAATAGGGAGATCGATTTTGGGATTAGTGTGATGCCAGGCACGCAGCCTATATCTATTCCACCCTACATAATGGTACTGGGAGAATTGAAAGAGCTAATGGAACCATTGAAAGATTTGTTAGAGAAGGGTTTCATCTGACCGAGCGTGTCGCCTTGGGGCGCACTAGTTCTATTTGTAAAAAAGAAAGATGGGTCCGTAAGAATGTGTATTGACTATCAGATGCTCAACAAGGTTACAATAAAAAATAAGTACCCACTGCCAACGATAGATGACTCGTTTAATCAATTGCAGGGTGCTAAGTACTTCTCCAAGATCGATTTAAGATCCGGGTATCACCAATTGAAGATCAAGGAGCAGGATATTCCAAAAATAGCTTTCAAAACCCAGTATGGGCTCTTTGAATTTCTGATAATGTCTTTCGGGCTAACAAATGCCTCCGCAGCTTTCATGGATCTTATGAATCGGGTCTTCAAACCTTTTCTCAAATCCTTCGTGATAGTGTTTATTGATGATATTCTTGTTTATTCGTGGATTCGGGAGGACCGTGCCGATCATCTCAGGGCAGTTTTGCAAGTCCTGTATCAGCACCAGTTATATGCAACGTTTTTGAAATGTCAATTTTGGCTTAAATCTGTTACGTTCTTGGGTCATGTTGTCTCTAGAGAAGGAATTGAGGTTGACCCCCAGAAAATTTCAGCGGTGAAGAATTGGCCTAGACCTTCTACTGTAACAGATATTCGCAGTTTCTTGGGCTTAGCTGGATATTACAGAAAGTTTGTGGAGGGTTTCTCTACTCTTGCCTCTCCATTGACTAAATTGACACAGAAGGCAGTTAAGTTCTAATTGTTAGATGCTTGTGAAAGAAGCTTCTACGAATTGTAATCAAGATTGATTATGGTACCGGTGTTGACTCTACCATAGGGTACGGATAGATTTGTTGTATATTGCGATGCTTCAAGGATCGAACTTGGGTGTGTATTAATGCAACATGGCAAGGTGATAGTGTATGATTCTAGACAACTCAAGAATCATGAAAAGAACTATCCGACACGACTTAGAGCTTGCCGCGATGATATTTGCACTGATTATTTGGCGTCATTATTTGTATGGGTCCATGTGGATATATTCACAGACCATAACAGCCTTCGATATATTTTCAAACAGAAGGAATTGAATCTGAGGCAGAGAAGATGGCTTGAGTTACTCAAGGATTATGACATCGACATCCTATATATCTGGGGAAAACTAATGTTGTAGCGGATGCTCTTAGCCAAAAATCTATGGGCAGTTTGGCTCACTTGGAGACATATCAATGGTTGTTGGCCAAGAAGGTTCATCGATTGGCTAGTTTGGGAATTCTTCTTGCCGACTCTAGTGAACGTGGGGTGATTGTGCAAAATAGGGCTGAATCGTCGCTTGTGGTGGAAGTCAAGGTGAAGCAATTCAACGATCCATTGTTGGTACAATAGAAGGAGGGGATTCAAAAACATAATACCATGGCCTTTTCTCTTGGCGTGGATGATGGTACACTAAGGTACCAAGGGCGACTATGTATTTCAAATATGGATGATCTCCGGGAAAAAATCGTTATCGAGGCTCACACTGCTATGTATTCCGTGTACCCGGGCTCTACAAAGATGTATCATGATCTTAGGGAAGTCTATTGGTTGAACGATATGAAGAGGAATGTAGTGGACTTTGTGGCGAGATGTTCAAATTGTCTGCAAATGAAGGCCGACCACCAAAGGTCCCGTGGGTTGGCACAGAACATAGAAATTCCAATGTGGAAGTGGGAAATTGTTAACATGGACTTTGGGTAGGACTACCTCGCACTCCTCACAATTTCGACTCGATTGGGGTGATTATCGACTCACGAAATCAGCACACTTCTTAGCTGTTAAGGCTACCGAGACAGCAGAACAGTATGCTCAATTGTACATCAAGGAAATAGTCAGGTTGCATGGCACTCCAGTTTGTATTATCTCAGATCGAGGGGCACAGTTCATGGCTAATTTTTTGAAGAAATTTCAGCAAGGTTTGGCTACTCAGATGAATCGTAGTACAACCTTCATCCACAGACCGACGAGCAGGCAGAGCAGACTATTCAGACGCTTGAGGATACGTTGCGCGCTTGTGTTCCTGACTTCAAAGGTAGCTGGGATGATCATTTTCTGCTCATACAGTTTGCCTACAAAAACAATAATAGTGCCAGCTTTCGGATGGCACCGTTCGAGGCTTTAAATAGTAGGTGGTGTAGATCTCCCATTGGGTGGTTCGAGATTGGGGAAGCGGAGTTGATAGGGCCATACCTCGTGCATCAGGCTATGGAAAAAGTTATGAATGTTAAGGAGCGGTTGAAAACTGCTCAGAGTCGTCAAATGTCCTATTCGGATGTGCGTCAGAGGGATTTGGAGTTCAAAGAAGATGATTGGGTGTTCTTGAAGGTTTCCCCTATGAAGGGTGTATGCGATATGGTAAGTAAGAGAAATTGCGTCCGAGGTATGTCGGACCATACAGAATCATTAGAGGATTGGTCAGGTGGCTTACAGGCTAGAACTATCTCTAGAGATGTCTTTAGTACACCCGGTGATCCACGTGTCCATGTTGAAGAAGATGGCTGGAGATCTATCGCTTATTGTTCTGGTTGAGACCACTTCGGTTAATGAAGAATTTACTTATGAAGAAATTCCAGTTTACGTCCTTGATAGGCAAGTTCAATAGTTGAGGAACAAAGAGATTTCCTCCGTGAAAATACTATGGCGGAACCAATAGGTTGAAGAGGCCACCTGGGA
The DNA here is from genome assembly GCA_002018475.1 of Nicotiana obtusifolia. NCBI lineage: Eukaryota > Viridiplantae > Streptophyta > Magnoliopsida > Solanales > Solanaceae > Nicotiana > Nicotiana obtusifolia. The sequence continues at coordinate 33,617 of MCJB01044086.1, read as the reverse complement.
GGCCGAGGAAGAAATGAAGAAGTACCCTCATTTGTTTGAATAGCCATGTATTTATAAAGTTGTGTTCTATGAAAATGCTAAGAGTTACCTTCTATGAATTATGTAACAATTGTGCAGCTAATGTTAAAAGTGTTCCTTTTGATAGTATACTGCTCATGAGGCCATGGTTGGCATTGTTTTAATGATACGTTGTGTCGTTGGTTCCTGTACATGTTGTTAGAACTAATTTTGGGATTCTCTAACAGGTGGATAGGCCCTATTATAGGGGAGACTGGCAAAAGTTTTGGAAATTTAGGGAGTTGGTCAAAAATTGGAACTGCTAATGTGTGTTGTAGCAACTGAGTGACTTTATGCGGTAATGGTGAATTTTGACCCTCATTCGAGGACAAATGAACCTAAGTGGGGGAGGATGTAAGGCACCGTAAATATTTTACCAAAAATTTGAGATTTTGTGGTCCCGAAGTAGGCTATGTGTTGGCAAAAAAAGACGTTTCTGCGACCCACTATTCGGTCGCAGAATCACTATACGAGCCACAGAATAGCCATAGAGTGAAGCAATATCGGGGCAAGTTTGGAGAAAGTTCTCGGTGCATTATGCGATCGCAGAACAGGTCTGTGGGCCGAATAATGGCCGCAGCGTGGGGCAGAATTGCCCAGTTCTGGAGGGCCTTTTCGCGGGACGCAGAAGCATTATGCGGTCGCATATGGGACTGTCGATCTGTGACGAGGCTCCTTTTTGTAATTTATTTGCCCGACCCTATTTTGATATATTAGTGTGATGGACCACTTCTGAAGCAAAAACATATATTCTAGAGTGAGGGAGTACCAAAGAGTGAGAGGGGAAGTTCCTAAGCTTATCACCCATCAATTCTTGCTCAAAGTTGAAGAAATTTTAAGAAGAATTCACTAGGTCTTCATCCTAGAAGTAAGTTTCTACTCCATTGCCCTCAATTTCGTGATTCTAATTGGAAATAGGTAATATGCCAAACAATTCTTTGGTGTGGGAGTTATTTATTTTTACATGCATGTACTATCAAGGTTTGGGGGAAGAACGTTGAGCTAAATTGGGTAAACTTTGGGTAGTGAGATGGAGGAATCCACCATAGGAGGACCTTGAGATCATAATACCCACCTAGTGTTTGATAAAACGCTCAAATGAGCTGGAACTATATACTCTCTCCTAATTTGTGTTCAATTTTACTATATTTCTATATAGATCGAAGAAGCTAAGAATTCCAAAACATTGCAGTAATTTAAAAACACTCGAGGCAAGGTATGTTGGCTAAACTCGTCTCTTAGAAGTGAATCCCGCAATGCCCTTGTAAGTCTCGTTATGCCCTTTATAAATTGAATTTGTCAATGAAGCTTTGTGTCAAAATAATTATGCGTTCAATATGTATTCCAAAGATTCTTGTTATGTTGAGTTAATGTTGGAGAATATGGTAAAAGCGTGAATTTTTATGAAAGCTATCATGTCAATTGTGTAAAAAGTCACTTGTGCCTAAGACCCTATTTTCTTAAGCATGTTTTTAAAGTCTTGATTTGAAAGGCGTTGTTGTTGATTATCCATGATAATGATTGAACATGGAATACTGAGCTTGAATTATGAAGTACGGCCAATGTGCCAAGAATGATATTGCGTTATGGCAAATGATGTTAATAAAATGATTGACATGTAAAAGAATATAAATTGAGTGGTAAATACTTATAATAAAAAATTCTTTTTGAGTATCGATTAGTCACCGAGGAAGGGTAGGTTGGAACAACCTAACCCCGAAACTACACGTAGTGGTATAGGAGTGATTGAGGGGTAAATCCTTGTGTTAATGTGATGAGATTGTCTCCCCTTATATGGGATGAGATTGGTGTGCTGAGATGTTTTCCCCTTAAATGAGATGAGATTACTGCTAGATAGATGTGATGTAATGTCGACCCACATTGCATGGTGGAGACACGGCTTAGCCGATTGGGCCGAGATCGGACGCCATGTTGCGCACATGGTGTTATTGTGAGTGTATGTCTCAGGGCGAGACGGTTTAGCTGGTCGGGACTCCGTAATAAAACACGGTGTTATATCGGTGCTAGTGATCCCCCAACTTAAATTACCGAAACCTACTTGAAATTTATGTTTTCCCTGATGTGACACTTTGTTACCGTTTGAGTCTCTTATTGATATCATGTTTTATTCTCCGTTTACTGTTGCTCGTTCTATTGAGAGGGTGTTTATTTTTACATACTAGTACTATTCCATATGTACTAACGTCCGTTTTGGCGAGGGCGCTGCATCTTTAATGGATGCAGGTGGTTCCACAGCAGGTGGCATTGATCAGTGATAGCAGCACACTCTCTCCTCAGCTGATTTGGTGAGCCCCACTTCATTTTGGGGTCCTGTATCTTCTGTCCTTTATACATAGCATTTTGAGGTACATCCGGGGCCTTGTTGTCCGCACTGTCATAATGCTCTTCTGTTCCTATTAGAGGCTCCGTTGACATAGTGTGGGTTGTGTCTGTTTTTGGGAAAGTTAAACTAAAATTGTTGTAATTGTATCACCTGTCCCACTTTAACTATGATTGTACATGTACTCTTTTGAACATTTGTTAAGGACATAACCAATGATAACGAAATATTGTTGTTCACATGACTTCTTAATGACTAATTAAGGAAATGCACTCTTTTCTTATTTTGGGTGAGTTGGGTAGACGGCACTGTGCAGGCTTGCTCGACCGAGGTAATTCTGTTGAGCGCTGGTCGCGCTCCTGGAGGTCAGCGCGTGACAAACTTGGTATCAGAGCCTATAATTTTAAAGTGTCCTAGGATGTTTCGGAGCCGTGTCTAGTAGAGTCCTTTTTATCAGTGTGTTGTCGACCACACCTACAGTTTGGAGGCTACTTGGGCGTTTAGGAATAATGGCCTTCTTTGATGATCTAGATCGTGCGATAAAGCTGATTGTAAGATTGTTCCTCCTTTAACTCGTCTGTTGCTCTAATTCTAAGTATATGGCGCCTAGGAAGATAGCAAGAACTGGCCAAGGATCCAATGCCACCCTAGGAGTGGTGATTGACCCTTTACTTGATGATGTGGGTGAACACCCGAGGGGTGAGCATATCCCCCCGACTACTACACTTCCTGATTCCACTGCACCTGGTAAGACCGTACCAGTTCCTGCACATACTGAGGGTGCAACGATCCCTCCAGCCAATATTCCAGTTCAACCTCTAGCCCCAGCTTCCGGTCCCTGTGTATCCGATGGGGACACTCGGTGAGCCATACAGATGTTGGCTCAAATAGTGGCTTCCCAGGCCTAGAGATCAGATGTGGCACCCAATTCTTCTAGTCAGCCAGGGGATTCCACTACTTCCAAGGTGAACAGATTTCTCCAGTTAGACCCTCCAGTGTTCATAGGTACTGATCCTGAGAGGACCCCCATGATTTTATTGACGGGAAGCACAAGACCCTCCGAGTTATGCGTTCTACTAAGACAGAGGGAGCAGAGTTGGCCTCCTACCGCCTGAAAGGGGTGGCCTATTCTTGGTTTGAAATGTGGGAGGACTCACGTGAGGAGGTAAGCTCTCCGGCGAAATGGAGTGAGTTTGCCGATGCTTTTATTCGTCACTTTTTGCCTGCCAACACTAAGGCAGCCCGTGCCATTGAGTTTGAGAACTTGAACAAGGTAGCATGAGTGTGTGGGAGTATCATATGAGATTCGTGCACCTGTCGAAATATGCCATTTACATGTTGCCTAGTATGGAGGCTAGAGTGCATCGGTTTGTGCAGGGCCTTAGCCCTTTGGTTGGCAATGAGGCCGCTACAACTTCCTTGAATTCCGATATGAATTTCGGTAATATGGTGGAATTTTCTCAAGCCATAGAGACCCGCAAACTGAAGAATAGAATGGAGCGAGAGAGCAGCAACAAGGCCCGGTCAGCGGGCAACTTCAGTGGTACTTCTGCTGGTGGTGGTTGTGGTGGGGTAGCTTTTAGGGGAGGATCATTAGGGCCGTCCCATTCTTTTGCTCAGTCTTCAGTTATTGCACCATCATCAGGGCCTAGTTAGCAGTACGGGAACCATTTTAGGCCCAGCCAAGGCAACAGGGGATCCTACTAGTAGGGTCAGTCCGGTGGGAGATTTCAGCAGCAGCGGAGGCCCCCATGCCCTAGGTGCAGGAAGATGCACTTTGGGACCTGCTACATGGACCAACCTATATGCTACGGGTGTGGTATGAGGGGTCACATTCTGAGATATTGTCGTTCGCCTCACCAGAGCATGGGCAGAGGTACAACGCAACCAGCCAGTTTTGCAGCTCTTACATCTGTTGCACTCCTCCAACTCGAGGCGCCACAGCACCCACAGTGCATGGTGCAGCTATGGGTGTCGCACCAAGTTCGAGAGGACCCAATTGTTTGTATGCTGTGAGGGGTCGCCAGAGTGCATAGGCTTCTCCAGATGTTGTTACAGGTATATTGACTGTACAATCTCATGATTTGCATGCTCTTATTGATCTCGATTCCACCTTGTCCTATGTCACTCCCTAGGTTGCTATGGAATTTGTGATAAAACCGGAACAACTCCATGAGTCGTTCTTTATATCTACTCCGATTGGTGATTATATTGTGGCCACGTGGGTTTATAGGGACTATGTTGTCACAGTGCGTGGTCGAGACACCATGGCCGATCTCATTGAATTGGGGATGGTCGATTTTGATGTTGTAATGGAGATGGATTGGTTTTGTTCATGTTTCGCTAAGCTTGACTGTCACGAACCAGAACTGCTAGGTTTGAATTTCCAACTGAGTCAGTGATTGAATGGAAGGGGGATAATATGGTGCCGAAGGGTGGGTTTATTTCTTGCCTTAAGGCCACAACGATGATTAACAAGGGGTGTATCTACCATTTGGTCTGGGTTATGCACACCGATGTTGAGACACCAATACTTGAGTTTGTGCCTGTTGCGAATGAGTTTCTTGATGTCTTTTCGGATGAGCTCCCTGGGATCCTGCCAGACAGGGAGATTGATTTTGGGATTAATGTGATGCCAGGCACGTAGCCTATATCTATTCCACCCTAAAGAATAGCACCGGCATAATTGGAAGAGCTAAAGGAACAATTGAAGATTTGTTAGAGAAGGGTTTCATCCGGCCGAGTGTGTCGCCTTAAGAATATGTATTGACTATCGGCAGCTCAACAAGGTTACAACAAAAAATAAGTACCCACTGCCAATGATAGATGACTTGTTTAATCAATTGTAGGGTGCTAAGTACTTCTCTAAGATTGATTTAAGATCCGGGTAGCAGGATATTCCAAAAATAGCTTTCAGGACCCATTATGGGCTCTTTGAATTTCTGGTAATGTCTTTCGGGATAACAAATGCCTCCGCAGCTTTCATGGATCTTATGAATCGGGTCTTCAAACCTTTCCTCGAATCCTTCGTGATAGTGTTTATTGACGATATTCTTGTTTATTCGTGGATTCGGGTGGACAGTGCCGATCATCTCAGGGCAGTTTTGCAGGTCCTGTATCAGCACCAGTTATATGCAACGTTTTTGAAATGTCAATTTTGGCTTAAATCTGTTACGTTCTTGGGCCATGTTGTCTCTAGAGAAGGAATTGAGGTTGACCCCCAGAAAATTTCAGCGGTGAAGAATTGGCCAAGACCTTCTACTGTAACAGAGATTCGCAGTTTCTTGGGCTTAGCTGGATATTGTAGAAAGTTTGTGGAGGGGTTCTCTGCTCTCTTGCCTCTTCGTTGACTAAATTGACAGAGAATGCAATTAAGTTCCAACAGTCAGATGGTTGTGAAAGAAGCTTCTAGGAATTGAATTCAAGATAGACTACGGCACCGGTGTTGACTCTACCAAAGGGTATGGATGGATTTGTGGTATATTAGATGCTTCAAGGATCGGACTTGGGTGCGTATTAATGCAATATGCCAAGGTGATAGTGTATACTTTTAGACAACTCAAGAATCATGAAAAGAACTATCCAATACACGACTTAAAGCTTGCGGCGGTGGTATTTGCATTGAAGATTTGGCGTCATTATTTGCATGGGGTCCATGTGGATATATTCACGGACCACAAGAGCCTTCAATATATTTTCGAACACAAGGAATTGAATCTGAGGGAGAGAAAATGGCTTGAGTTACTCAAGGATTATGACATCGACACCCTATATCATCCGCGGAAGGCTAATGTTGTAGCCGACGCTTTTAGCCAGAAATCTATGGGCAGTTTGGCTCACTTGGAGGCATATCAAATGCCGTTGGCCAAGGAGGTTCATCGGTTGGCTAGTTTGGAAGTTCGTGTTGCGGACTCTAGTGAAGGAGGGGTGATTGTGCAAAATAGGCCTGAATTGTCGCTTGTGGTGGAAGTCAAGAAGAAGCAATTCAATGATCCATTGTTGGTACAACTGAAGGAGGGGACTCAATAACATAAGACCATGGCCTTTTCTCGAGGCGTGGATGATGGTACACCAGGGTACTAAGGGCGACTGTGTTCCAAATGTGGATGATCTCTAGTAAGAATCCTGATCGAGGCTCACACTGCTAGGTATTCCGTGCACCCGGGCTCTACAAAGACGTTTCATGATTGTAGGGAAGTCTATTGGTGGAATGATATGAAGGGGAATGTAGCAGACTTTGTGGCGAGATGTCAAAATGTCAGCAAGTGAAGGCCGAACACCAAAGGCCCCGTGGGTTGGCATAGAACATTGAAATTCCAATGTGGAAGTGGGAAATGGTTGACATGGACTTTGTGGTATGCTACCTCGCACTCCTCGCAAATTAGACTCGGTTTGGGTGATTGTGGATCGACTCACGAAATCAGCACACTTCTTGCCTGTTAAGGCTACCGACACAGCAGAACAGTATGCTCAGTTGCACATCAAGGAAATAGTCATGTTTCATGGAACTCTAGTTTCTATTATCCCAGATCGAGGGGCACAGTTCACGGCTAATTTTTTGGAAGAAATTTTAGCAAGGTTTGGGTACTTAGGTGAATCTTAGTACAACCTTCAATCCACAGACCAACAGGCAGGCAGAGCGGACTATTCAGACTCTTGAGGATATGTTGCGTGCTTGTGCTCTTCACTTCAAAGGTAGCTGGGATGATCATTTTCCGCTCATAGAGTTTGCCTACAACAACAGTAATCATTCCAGCATTCAGATGGCACCGTTCTAGGCTTTATATGGTAGGAGATGTAGATCTCCCATTAGGTGGTTTGAGATTGGGGAAGCGGAGTTTATAGGGCTAGACCTTGTGCATCAGGCTATGGAAAAAGCTAAGAACATTAAGGAGCGGTTGCAAACTACTCGGAGTCATCAAAAGTCCTATTCAGAAGTGCGTTGGAAGTATTTGGAGTTCAAAGAAGATGATTGGGTGTTCTTGAAGGTTTTCCCAGTGAAGGGTGTAATGCGATTTGATATGAAAAGGAAATATAGTCTGAGGTATGTCAGGCCGTACAAAATCATTCAGAGGATTGGTCAGGTGGCTTACAAGCTAGAACTACCTTCAGTGATGTCTTTAGTGCACCCGGTGTTCCACGTGTCCATGTTGAAGAAGGTGGTTGGAGATCTATCGCTTATTGTTCCGGTACAGTCCATTGAGGTTAATGAAAAATTGACTTATGAAGAAATTCCAGTTGCCATCCTTGACATGCAAGTTCAAAAGTTTAGGAACAAAGAGATTGCCTCTGGGAAAATCCTTTAGCGGAACTAACAGGTAGAAGAGGTCACCTAGGAGACCGAGGAAGAAATGAAGAAGAAGTACCCTCATTTGTTTGAATAACCATGCATTTATAAAGTTGTGTTCTAGGAAAATACTAAGAGTTACCTTCTATGAATTATGTAACAACTGTGCAGCTAATGTTAAAAGTGTTCCTTTTGATAGTATACTGCTCGTGAGGCCACGATTGGCATTGTTTTAATGTTATGTTGCGTCGTTGATTCATGTACATGTTGTTAGGACTAGTTTTGGGATTCTCTGACAGGTGGATAGGTTCAATTACAGGGAAGACTTTTGCGAAATTTTTGGAAATTTAAGGACTTAGTCAAAACTTGGAACTGCTGGTGTGTGTTGTAGCAACTGAGTCACTTTGTGCACTAACGATGAATTTTGACCCTCATTCGAGGACGAATGATTCTAAGTGGGGGTGGATGTAAGGCCCCATAAATATTTTACCTAAAACTCGGGATTCCTTGGTGCCGAAGTAGGCTATGTGTTAGCGAATGTAGAGATTCTTCGCAACGAGCTTTTCTGGTTAAACAATGCGCTGAGAGGTAAAAGAAAAACTTTTTGGCAGAAGAAGATGTTTCTACGGCCCACTATACGGGCCGCAGAATGGCCGCAGGGTGAAGCAGTATCGGGGCAAGTTTGGAGAAAGGTCTACAGTGCATTATGCGACCGCAGAGCAGGTCTGCGAATTGCATAATGGGCGCAGAGTGGGGCAAAATCACCCAGTTCCGAAGGGCCATTTCGCGCACCGCAAAAGCATTATGCAGTCGCATATGTAACCACAGATTTGTGATGGGGCTCTTTTTTTCTAATTTATTTACTCGACCCTATTTTGATATATTAGTGTGATCGACCACTTCTGAAGAAAAAAACATATATTCTAGAGTGAGGGAGTGCCAAAGAGTGAGAGGGGAATGTGGTTTAAGTATGGGCTGTGTGTTACTATGCTATGATTTAAAAGCGTGAATTTTTATGAAAGCTATCATGCCAATTGTATAAGAAGTCACATGTTCCTAAGACCCTACTTTGCTCAAGTACGTGTTTAAAATCTTAATTTGAAAGGCCTTATTGTTGATTATCCATGATAATGATTGAAAATAGAATAGTGAGCTTAAATTATGAAGTACGACCAATATGCCAAGAATAATATTGTGATATGGCCAATGATGTCAATAAAATGAATGAATTGTAAAAGAATATGAATTGAGTGGTAAATACTTATGAAAAAAAAAAATTTGGGAGTATTGATTAGCCACCGAGGAAGGGTTGGTCGGAACAACCTAACACCGAAACTACACGTTCCGGTGTAAGAGTGATTGAGGGGTAAATCCCCTTTTTAAGTGATGAGACTGTTTCCCCTAATATGGGCTGAGATTGGTGTCTTGAGATGTTTTCCCCTTAAATGGGATGAGATTATTGCTTGATTGATGTGATGTAATGTCGATCCAAACGGCATTGTGGTGAGACAGCTTAGTCGATCAGGCTGAGATTGGATGCCATGCCGCGCACATGGTGGCATTGTGAGTGTATGTCTCTAGGTGAGACGGCTTAGCCGGTCGGGCTGAGATCGAACTCCGTGCTAAAACATTATGGTATATCGGTGTTAACGATCTCCCAATTTAAATTACCGAAACCCACCCGAAATTACGTTTTCCCTGATGTGACACTGTGATACTGTTTGAGTCTCTTATTGATATCATGTTTTATTCTCCGTTTATTGTTGCTCGTTCAATTGAGAGGGTGTTTATTTTTACATACTAGTACTATTCCATATGTACTAACGTCCCTTTTGCCGGAGCACTGCATCTTTAATGGATCCAGGTGGTTTCATAGCAGGTGGCATTGATCAGTGATAGCAGCACACCCTTTCCTTAGCTGATTTGGTAAGCCTCACTTCATTTCGGGGTCATGTATCTTCTATCCTTTGTACATAGCATTCTGAGTTACATCCAGGGCCTTGTTGCCGGCACTGTCATAGTACTCTTTTGTTCCTGTTAGAGGCTCCGTAGACATAGTGTGGGATGTGTCCATTTTTGGGAAAGTTAAACTAAAAATGTTGTAATTGTATAATGTGTCCACTTTAACTATGATTTTACATGTACTGTTTTGGATATTTGTTAAGGACATAACCAATGAAAATGAAATATTGTTGTTCACATGACTTCTTACTGACTAATTAAGGAAATGCACTCTTTTCTTATTTTGGGTGAGTTGGGTAGACGGCACTGTGCAGGCTTGCTCAACTGAGGTAACTCTATTGAGCGCCAGTCGCGCTCCCCCAGGTTTGGGCGTGACATGCGGCACAACAACAACAACAACAGTAGAAACAACAACAACAACAACAACAATAACAACAACAACAACAACAACAATAATAATAATAATAATAATAATAATAATAATAACAATAAAGAAGCCAGTATGGCCTACTGCGGCGTGTAGCCCAATCCACAACAATACTCTCAACACAGCTCTAACGCCCACCCTAGTGATCAATCTCTCAAGTCTCAAGGGCTCACAATCTCATAGCACTCTGCCCAACAACTCCACATATGGAAAAACAATGATAGCATTCGATGTATCAATGAATGATGAACAAAGATTGAGATATGATATGCAAATGTAGAAGCATGACTGAGTGTATAATTACAGTTAAATCAGATAATTCAAAATAATAAAAATAGCCTCATTAGGTCTTAACCGAATAAGCACATGACCTAAACACGATATCTAACATGAATCATAGCTCAGGTAATCAACAAGCAGGGGAAAATACGAATATAACACGATATGATAGCATAACAAGTCTGGTACTAGTCTAAAAGTCAACTTGAATCATGATTACCCCGGTGCACGTCCACATGCCCATCACTTAGCATGTGTGTCACCTCAACACATCACAAATAACATGTTTCCAGGGATAATTACCCTTAATTTCAAGTTTAGAATGTTACTTACCTCAAGCAAGCCAAATTAAATACCGAGCAAGCCAACCGATATTTTAGAAATGCCATCCCGTGCAAATCAACCTCCGAACAGCTCGAAACTAGCCAAAAGCAAACTTAAATACATCAATTAATGCCAAAGGAAGAAAATCCAAACGATAAAGGTCGAATCTCTTGTCAAATTCTCAAAGTCAACCAAAATGTCAACCCCTGGAGCCGCACCGCGGAACCCGACAAAACTCACAAAATCAGACAGCCCATTCATTTACGAGTCTAACAATACTAATTTCACTCAAATTCGACTCCGAATCACTATTCAAAACTCAAAAATTTAATTTAGGAAAGTTTAGACAAAAACTCCCAATTTCTTTTTTAAATTCATCAACCAAATGCCAAAATCGAAGATGGAATCATGGAATATAATCAAAACCGAGTATAAAATACTTACCCCAACCAATGTGGTGAAATTCCTCTCCAAAATCGCCTAAAACCGAACTGCCCAACTCAAATTATGAATAAATGAACAAACCCTCGAATTAAATACAATCTGCCCAGGCATTTCGCAAATGCGAACAAATAGTCGCTTCTGCGACACAAGAGACGCTTCTGCGACACAAGAGACGCTTCTGCGAAAACAACTAGAAAGCGACCCCTCACACCTACGGTAAACCATGTGCTTCTGCGACACTGCAGGTGCGACAAAAAACACACATCTGCGGGACTTCCCGCTTCTGTGCCCCACGACAACGCTTCTGCGCATCCACAGATGCACCCAAAGATCTCACATCTGCGGAGATCCCAAACTTAACCCCTTTTCGCTCCTGAGACCGCTGGTCTGCATCTGCAGGCTTGCATTTGAGTCCATTCTTCCGCAGATGCAGAAACAGCAGCACCAAACCCTCTTCAGCAATGCAACAAGAGGCAAATTATCCGAACCACGTCCGAAACTCACCCGAGCCCCTCAGGACACCGTCCGAACATACCAACAAGTTCCAAAATATAACATAGACCTACTTGAGGCCTTGAATCATACATAACAACATCAAAACCATGAACCGCACCTTAAATCAAAATTAATGAAATTATGAACTTTCAATTTCCAAAACTCATACCGAACCACACCAAATCAACTCGGAATGACATCAAATTTTGCACACAAGGTCCAAATGACATAAATAACCTATTCCAACTCCCAAAAAAACGTTTGAACCCGATATCATCAAAATTTACTCTCGGTCAAACTTGTGAACTTTCCAAACCTTCAAATTGACGATTTTCATCAAATTGTGCTGAAACCTTCTAGAAACATCCAAATGCAAATCCGGACATACGCCCAAGTCTAAAATCACAATCCGGATATAACGGAGTCATCAAAAATTCGATTCGGGATCAAATATACAAAAGTCAAACTTAGTCAAATCTTCCAACTTAAAGCTTTTAAAATGAGAATCATTCTCCCAAATCAATCTTGAATCACCCGAAAACCAAAAGCAGTGATTCGCACAAGTCATAATAAATAATATGAAGCTACTCAAGACTTCAAACAGCTAAATGAAATGCAATTTCTCAAAACGACCAATCGGGTCTTTACAGTATTTTAATTATGTTTTAATTATTTTTCTTTTTATCACATGTTTACTTTTATTTTGCTTTCTGTTGTTAGCTCTATATTTGTATCGTGAACAGGTTTTTACGTCCAGTGAGTGTCTTGACATGAACCTCATCACTACTCCACTGGGTTGGTCTTGATACTTACTGGGTACCATTTGTAGTGTACTCATACTATGTTTCTGCACATTATTGTGCATATCCAGGTACTTCAGATTGTGTTGGGTTGAGAGTGGTACATGTGCAGTTGGAGGCTTTAAGGTATACCTTTTGTGCCATTCGCAGTTCTCAGAGTCACCCTCTTACTCCATTTATGCTACTGTTTAATAGTAATAAAAAACAGTATTGTATTTTGGAATATCTTGTGTACTCTCCATCGAGCTTATGACTCTGTATTATCGGGTTTTGGATTGTGAAAGTTGTATTATGATATTGGATATGTTTTGGGCCATTTTTCTCAGTTTTATTTAATATTAAGTTTTTATATCCAGCCTGAGGTTGTTGTGTGACAGGCTTACCTAGTAGTAGTGACTAGGTGCCATAATGATCCCTAATGTGGATTTTCGGGTCGTGACATTTTCATCACAAAAGATTTATTTATTACTGTTGTTTGAGATTGTAAAGAGTATTATCTAACTGTATGAAGTATACTTTATTTATCATTAATTTAATTCATACCGATTATACATTAGTATTTTAGATTTAACAATAAAAATTTTGCAGATTCTCCTTTGTAGTGACATCTATTTAAATTTTTATTCGTCAGTTAGAAATACTTAAATGTATTCCAGTTTTAATTGTCGGAGTATATTAAATATTTTATTAATTAATGTGATACAAATTATTTATTAATATTTATTTAAGTTTTAGTTTATATATTATTTTGGATTTAACAATAAAAAGTTGGTAGAGTATCCTTTGTACTGACAACTATTCAAATTTTAATTCGTCAGTTATTGAACTTCAAATTATTTTAATTTTTGAACTTATCCGGATATCTTAAAATAGTTTTTTAATTAATTGGATACAAAGTATTAATTATCATATAATTAATTCATAAATTTTTGTATGTTTATTGGTTTAACTTATACGGCGGGCAAAATGGGAATATAATAGCCAAAGTAGGAATCAAAAGATTACCTTTATGGAGGGCAAACAAATAACGTAGTCAGCATTTAACAAACAATTAATATTTACAAATTGTTATACAAATACATTCAATATTATTAATAAACAACACAATTCAAAAAATTCTCCAATTAAACTGTATACGGTCGAAGTCGGGCCCAACTGTATGTGGTCAAAATCGGACTCGACTGTATATAGTCAACATCGGGTTCAACTATTGCACGACGGATCGGGTTCGGAATACATAAGGTTGAAGATCAAACCTGAGTTTCATCGAAGCAGAACACGAGGCCAGAATGTCCAACCTTGAGAACACCGAGCCCGTGGTCTGAAAAAAATCCTGGCACCGAAAATACCCGAGGGAAGATCACCAAACCTAAATGACGGAAAGTCAGAATATCCGTAGTGAGACGAACATCGCGGCGGGAATCTCGGCACAAATCAATAGAACCGCTTAATTAGCAAATCAGGAGATTTTTTTACCTTGTATGGAGTTGCACCAAATGTACGACCCCCCTACTATATAAAGGAAAGGTTTAATTATTTGTAGAGGCACTTTTCCAATCATCAATAAAAAAAACAGTGGTATATTGTTCTCTTGAACCATTTTATCATTAACATGTTCCAATTTCCACTATAACCAATCTCTGCCCAAGAAGGATCAACCAACGATCAAAAGCGTCTAACTCGGGCGGTTTGCGTTCTTTTTATCACTTAATTTTAACTTTTATTATGTTATTCGTCATTTGTACCAAATCAGGCCATGTATCCTTAAAACCACATATAAATTCAATTGTTATCCGAAATTTAGGGTAAACAGTTTGGTGCCCACCGTGGGGCTAAGGATATTAGTGGATACTTGATACAACTTTCCGTCACACACATTGTTTCACACTTGCCCTTTGAAGTGTCTTTGATTCCAAGTTATAATAAATAAATGTCAAACTCTCAATCGGCACCTCTGCACGTTGATGACGAGTTCGATCGTCAAGGCAAAAATAATAACATAGCTCCCGGTGACGAAATTCCAATCGATGGTAATTCACATGTGGCAATCGATGCAGCTCAGCTTACTGACCCCTCAAATAGCGTTCATAGGGGAGTCCGATCAGTAACACAAAATCCCCAAAAAATCGAAAGGGACGAGATCAGTCTCCAGATGATCTTGGAAATGTTGCAAGCCCAACTGGCAGCGATAGCTCAGTTACAAAATCGAAGCCAAATCTCGAACAGGGTTGAGCCTGGCTCCTCCCGGGAAATTACCCACAAAGATGGATTGGTCGTAGGAAGGTTGAATGAGTGTGAATCGGGGGCAAACCTCAGAATTATGAAGATACTCGAAGAACTGAGTAAACGAATAGAGTTTGGGGAGAAGAAAATTGAGGCAAATGACAACAAGGTGGAAACCTACAACTCCATGGTGGATCAAATCCCAAGGGCAACCCCGGTATTAAAAGGCCTAGATTTAAAAAAGTTCGTGCAAAAACCTTTTACACCGAGCGCAGCTCCGGAACCGATACCCAAAAAAATTTGTATGCCAGAAATCCCCAAATACAACGGAACGACCGACTCGAACGAGCATATTACCGCATATACATGTGCTATCAAAGGGAACGACCTAGAGGATGACGAGATCGAATTCGTTCTGTTGAAAAAATTTTGGGAGACCCTATCGAAAGGAGCCATGACATGGTATCACAACTTACCCCCTAATTTTATTGACTCATTTTCTATGCTTGCAGATTCTTCTATGAAGGCACACGCAGGCGCCATCAAGGTCGAAACGCGAAAATCAAACCTTTTCAAAGTTAGGCAGAAGGATAACGAGATGCTCAGAGAGTTCGTGTCCCGGTTCCAAATGGAACAGATGGATCTGCCACCAGTCACAGACGATTGGGCTGTTCAAGCTTTCACTCAAGGACTCAATGTTCGAAGCTCAACGGCTTCGCAACAACTAAAACATAACTTAATAAAGTACCCCGACGTCACATGGGCTGACGTACATAACCAGTACCAGTCAAAAATCAGAGTCGAAGACGATCAGCTCGGAGCCCCTTCGGGATCCCTTTACCCCGTTAGAGCTTATGACAAAATTCGAAGGGAAATTTATCGCGAACCAAGATCAAATAAAGATCGACATCAGCCATATCACGAGGACAGAAAAATCGGCGTATCCAGGCGAAAATCTCCAATACATGAAAGGAGGAATGACCAAGAACAGAACAGCCGGGGGCTCATGACCAAAAGCAACTTCGAAAGGCCCATCGGGCATACAGAAGCACCTCGGTTATCGGAGTATAATTTTAATGTTGATGCTGCCGCTATTGTATCAGCTATCAGTTGCATCAAATATACTAAATGACCTCGACCATGCAATCTGATCCGACCCAAAGGGATCCTAATCAAATATGAAAATATCACTGCACTCACGGTCATAAAATGGATGATTGTCGACAACAAAGAGAAGAAGTAGCCCGGCTACTCAGTAACGGACACCTTCGAGAATTCTTGAGTGACCGAGCAAAAAATCATTTCGAAAACAGGAACACAAACAAACAGACATGCCAGGAAGAACCTCAACATACAATCATCATGATTATCGGTGGAGTCGATACCCTTCAAGGGCCGATGTTGAAATGTACCAAAATATCCATGATTAGGGAAAAGCGCACTTGGGATTACACACCAGAGGGAACTTTATCTTTTAACGATGAGGATGCAGAAGGAATTTTACAACCATACAATCACGCACTGGTAATATCTGTACTTATACATAAAGTTAGAATAAAACGTGTGTTAATCGATCCAGGTAGCTCGGCCAATATAATCTGATCGTGGGTCGTGGAGTAACTCGGCCTGTTCGACCGGATCATTCCTATAGTCCGAGTACTTAACAGGTTCAATATGGTATGTGAGACCACCAAGGGTGAGATGACGTTGCAAATAAATACTATTGGAACCATTTAAGAAACAAAGTTCTGCATGATCAGAGGGGACACGAGATATAATGCTCTGTTCGAGAGGCCACGGATCCATGACATGAGGGCGGTGCCTTCAACAATACACCAATGTTGAAATTTACGATGCCCGATGAAGTTAAAATAGTTTACGAGAGCAACCAGCTGCAAAAGAAAT
This sequence comes from Nicotiana obtusifolia, assembly GCA_002018475.1. Taxonomy (NCBI): domain Eukaryota; kingdom Viridiplantae; phylum Streptophyta; class Magnoliopsida; order Solanales; family Solanaceae; genus Nicotiana; species Nicotiana obtusifolia. The sequence continues at coordinate 17,073 of MCJB01044086.1, read as the reverse complement.
GTTCGCGGTGGAAGAAGTGACACCAACACCAGCGGTTCCAAACCAAGAGGTCGAGAGCAAGACAAAATAGCAATCACAGATATCATCTTCGGCAAATGTGGATAAACAAGTTTATATCGAGGATGATGATAATGGAATTCCCAGATCATTTATCACCCCCGATAATTCTGATGCAAACAAATCGACTGTCGAGGAACTGGAACAAGTCACACTACGAGAATACTTTCCCGAATGAAAGGTATACCTGGGCTCGGGGTTGAGCTCCGAGCTTAGGACAAAACTTATTCCATTCCTTACAACTAACGAAGACTGCTTCGCTTGATCCCACCTTGATATAACAAGTATACTGCCGGAGATAACCACTCACAAGCTGAGCCTGGATCCGAAGTTCCATCCGGTCAAACAGAAAAGGAGGCCTCAGTCCAAAATCAAACGTGCATTCATCAAGGATTGGTTAAATACTAAACCTCTAAAGATAGGATCTATTTGGGAGGTTAAATACCCGGATTGGTTGGCAAACGTAGTGGTAGTCCCTAAGAAAGGAATAAATTAAGAATGTCTGTGAATTATAAAAACTTGAATAAAGCATGTCCAAAAGACTCTTTTCCCTTACCCAACATCGACCGCATGACGATGCTACTGCCGGCCACGAGACCCTTAGTTTTCTCAACGCATACTCCGGCTACAACCAAATACGGATGGAACCAGATGATTAGGAAAAAACTTACTTCATCACTAAATATGGCACATACTGTTATAATGTAATGCAATTTGGGTTGAAAAATTATGGCGCCACATACCAACGCTTAGTAAACCGTATGTTTGGGAAACAACTAGGAAAGACAATGGAGGTTTATATTGACAACATGTTAGTTAAATCCCTGCAAGCAGAGGACCATTTAAGGCATTTGTTGGAAACATTAAGTGTATTGAAGAAGTACAACATGAAGTTAAACACGGAATTGTGCGTGCTTGGTGTGGGTTCGGGTAAATTCCTCGGATTATGGTCTCGAATCGAGGAATCGAGATCAACCCTGAAAAGATCAAGGCTATCAAGGATATCACGGTCGTAGATAATGTGAAAGTCGTGCAAAAGTTGATCGGACAGATAGCCTCTCTAGGGCGATTCATTTCGAGGTCGTCTGATAAAAGCTACCGATTCTTCACTTTATTTAAAACGAAGAACAACTTTTCATGGACTCCGAAATGCCAGCCGTATTTGGAAGGACTCAAAAGGTATTTATCGAGCCCGTCATTGCTTCATACACCAAAGGCGGATGAACAACTGTACCTTTACCTGGCAGTCTCAGAGATGGCGGTAAGCAGAGTCCTAGTCCGAGAAGAACAAGGTACACAATTTCTGATTTATTATGTCAGCAGAACCTTAGGCGAAGTCGAGACTAGGTATCCTTACTTGGAAAAAATGGCACTCGCTTTGTTAAGCGCTTCTAGGAAACTAAAACCATATTTCCAATGTCATCCCATATGCGTCGTAACGACTTACCCATTAAGAAATGTGATGCATAAGCCTGAGCTCTCAGGTCGATTGGCCAAATAGTCCATAGAAGTAAGTGGGTACGACATTGAATATCGACCTCGAACCGCCATTAAATCTCAGGTATTGGCAGACTTTGCAGCCAATTTCACACAAACCCTAATACCCGAGGTCGAAAGATTGTTGTTAGCTGACTCAGGAACTCCTTCGGGAATATGGACCCTTTTCACATACGGTGCCTTGAACGTGAAGGGATCTGGACTTGGCATCGTATTGAAGCCACCAAATGGCAACATAATTCCACAATCTATTAAGACTGTGAAACTGACGAACAACGAGGAAGAATATAAAGCCATGATTGCAGGCCTGGAACTAGCCAAGAGCTCGGGAGCAAAAGTGATCGAAGCCAAGTGCGACTCGCTTCTTGTGGTAAATCAAGTCAATGGAACGTTCGAGGTCAGGGAAGAACCAATGCAGAGAAACTTAGACAAACTTCAAGTGACGTTGCATCGGTTCAAGGAATTGACCTTACAGCATATACCTCGGGATCAAAACAGCAAGGCCGACGCCCTGGCCAACTTCGGCTCGTCGATCGAAGATGACGAGTTTGATTCGGGAAAGGTCGTACAACTCATGAGGGCAGTAGTGGAAGAAGGCGATGCTGAGATCAATTCGACAAGCCTAACTTGGGTTTGGAGGAACAAATACATAGAATATCTCAGTTCCCGTAAACTGCCCTCGGACCCAAAAGAGTCGAGGGCCCTGCATACGAAGGAGGCCCGGTTCATCTTGTCCGAAGATGGAACCTTGTTTAGAAGAACATTTGACGGCCCACTTGCGATATGTCTGGGACCGGGGGACATTGAGTACATTTTAAGAGAAATCCGCAAAGGTAGTTGCGGGAACCATTTAGGCGCTGAGTCGCAAATTCGGAAAATAATCAGAGATGGTTATTATTGGGTCGGCATGGAAAAAGACGCAAAGGAGTTCATTCAAAAATGTGATGAATGCCAAAGGCACGCCCGATGATCCATCAACTCGGGGAGAGACTCCACTCAGTCCTATCACCATGGCCGTTCATGAAATGGGGGATGGACATCGTTGGCCCTCTTCCGTACGCGCCAGGTAAAGCTCAATTTATACTAATTACGACTAACTATTTTTCTAAATAGGTGGAAGCGCAAGAGTACAAGAAGGTTAGGGAAAAAGAAGTCACCGATTTCATTTGGGAACACATCATATGCCGATTGGGAATGCCAGCCGAGATCGTATGCAACAATGGTAAGCAATTCGTCGGTAGCAGAGTGACAAAATTCCTCGAAGATCACAAGATCAAAAGGATCCTATCGACACCCTACCACCCCACTGGGAATGGACAAGCCGAATCTACCAACAAAACCATACTTCAGAATCTCAAAAAGAGATTAACCAATGCTAAAGGGAGATGGAAGGAAATATTACCTGAAGTCCTATGGGCATATCGAACGACCGAGAAATCCAGCACCAGAGCCACCTCGTTCTCTCTGGTTTATGGCGCCAAAGCTTTGGTACCGATCAAGGTCGTGGAACCAAGTGTCAGGTTCCGGTATGCAACAGAGGAATCGAACTGCGAAGCCATAAATACAAACTTGGAATTGTTAGATGAGAGACGTGAAGCCGCCCTTGTACGATTAGCTACTCAAAAGCAAAGGATCCAGAGGTATTATAACAGAAGGACCAACCTTCGATACTTCAACGTCGGGGACTTAGTACTAAGAAAGGTTACACCAAGCACATGAATTCCGAACGAAGGGAAGCTGGGACCAAACTGGGAAGGACCTTATTGTATCATGAAAATCACCGGAAAGGGATCCTACAAGCTCGGAACAGTGGATGGTAAACAACTACCAAACAACTGTAATATAAGTCACTTAAAACGGTACTACTGCTAAGGTACGACCCTGTTCTTTATTTCTATTTGCATTACAAACTAACATTTGAAGGTATCAAACGGGTGGCCATACGAGATATTAGGTCTGAAAGCACGCGTTGCACTCTTTTTCCCTTGAACCGGTTTTGTCCCAAAATGGGTTTTACGGCAAGGTTTTCAATGAGGCTAGTAAATCTGGCTAACTTAGATTCGAAGGCCGATAGCAAATCGGTGACGACAGTATTTGAGGCCTATCTTCAATCGACCCCGAATACTAGGGGGCCACTTTAGCTTGGAAAGATATTTTAGGATTGAAGGGTCGAAGATCAATAAGATCAATGTAAGGCCTAAATGGTCAAATGAATCGTGCCCAAATAGATTGATCAAACCCTAACACAAATTGTACACATGCATTACTATTATGAACAAGAATAATGAGAACTCTCTTGTATACAAACATCCTGCTTCCAATCAGACGAGCCCAAGGCCCACTATAACTTTAGTTCGAATAACCACTCTCTCACTCGGGGACTTTCGTCTGAAAAACAAATTTATTCGAGGGGATATAAAACCTATTAGGCAACCCTCGAACTTTAAAGGCTAAGGCCGTTTCGAGTTAACAGAACTCGAGGGTATATATGACCTATTAGGAAACCCCCGAACTTTAAAGGCTAAGGCCGTTTCGAGTTAACAGAACTCGAGGGGACGTAAAATCTATTAGGAAACTCCCTGAATTAAACGGCTAAGGCCATACCGGGTTACCAAAATCTGAGGGCATATCGCTTATTTTGCAATGCCCGAATCAAAAGGCTAAGGCCACTCCGAGTTAATAGTACTCGAGGGCTAAGTTATTCAAAAGTTGTAAAAAGAAATCTTTACATATATGTCAAAAATCCCTTTTACAGAAGTCGAGCAATCTCAATACACAATATTAAACACGGGAAAAGATAAAACTCGGTCAGGAGCGACTTGGTCTCAACTGGATCCCACCTGGATATCAGGATTTCTGAGGTCTTCTCATTCTTCAGATCCGACTGAATCCTTGGAATCATCCTCCTCCGGAAAGGCTAATTTTCTGGCTCGGCTTCAGCTATCTTGGCATCTTTGATCTCCGCCGATAAATCAAAGCCTCGAGCGTGAATTTCTTCAAGGGCAAGCCTGCGAGATTAAGCAACTAGTTCATCAGCTTTGGCTTTGACCATGGCAAATTCCGACTTGGCCATTTTTAGTATATTGAGCAACGAGTTCATTAGCTTCGGCTTTGACCGTGGCAACTTCCGACTTGCCCATTTTTAGCTCTTTAACCATATTATCTTGATCTGAGATAACCGTACTGATCCGAGATTGAAGCTCGTTGGTACTCCTGGTTTGAACCTCGACTTTCTCCTTTGCCTCTCTAAGCTGAGCCTCTACTGAAGCTAACTATGCCTGAGATGTCTCTTTTTCCGAGGCCAGCTGATCCATCTTGCTCCTCGGTAAGTGCTCGGCACGGGTAGCCGATCGACCAATTTTGGACTAAAGGAAATCCTGCTTGTATCAGTGGATGAGCTCTTCCTCGGTACCTCTAAATTACCGCAGAACCACAGAAAGGGTCTTTCGATCTATGATCTCCGTCCTGGGAATGTTCATTTGCTATTTGGGCCTCGTTGAAAATTGATTCCGAGAAAGAGGGCGAATCAACTATCTCAATCGGACCCAATACTCCCAGCTCTAGTCTCCCTCTCGGGTTCCCCAACTCAACGAAAATCCGCTTAGCTAACCCCTGGTTCGGAGACCCCTTGACCTTCAGACTGTGGCGGCACACTAGCCAGTAGGTCAAAATCCTCTTCTTCCTCCTCAGACTCATCCCTCAATCGACGTAGCGAGTCCGAAGATAATACACGATGACTAGCACTCCCCTTGGGCTTACGAGCCAATCTTTTTCTTGGTCTCTTCTTTTCGAGGTCTGGGGAACTTGGGGCCTCTTTTATTTTCTTCTCTTTATCCTGCTTCGAAACAGGGGGCTGGCTGGGAACATCATCTCCCACGGGTGGAGGTTTCATCTCAACATCCTTTGATAAACCTACAAAAGAAAGGCAAAACAAGTTAGAAATTAATAGCATAAAGAATTAAGCTTGAATGTAACTTATCTCACCATGAAGTCGGGCCTCTCACTGGCCTTTCAAAAGCTCATGCTATGCGCGCTTGGGATATGGTTTTTGGGATACGATCCCCTCAACCCATTCTTTGAGATGAGGAATTGCATCCGGCTTCCGAGAAACAGTTGCGCCATAGAAATTTGATAAGAGGAAGGGCGAAAGGGAGAGCGGTAAAAAAATTGGTAAGCAGGGTTACACTTACGCTTCATATTCCATTTCTCAAGGAATGGCATATCCTCGGCTGAAATTATTTCCGATGTTTTCACTCGAAAAAATCGACCTAACCAACCTCGATCCCGATCATTATCAATACTTGAGAACGGGGCCTCGCTTGCCTAATGAGCAAGTTTTATCAACCCCCATCGGTAGAGTCGGGGACTGTACAAACGCATGAGATGTTCGACGGTGAAAGGACACCCCTCGATCTTACCTATAAAAAACGGAGAAGGATAACTATCCTCCAGAAAGAAGGATGAATTTGGCCCAGGGTCACATCGTACCTTTTACAAAAGGCAATAATGACCGGGTCCAAAGGGTCCAACGTGAAGGGATAAGTGTAAACACTTAAAAAACCCTCCACGTGGGTAGTAATTGCTTCTTCAAGCGTAGGAACCACCACACACTTGTCGACCCAGTTACAGTCTTCCTTGATTTTATCGAGAACCCTGTCGGCGATTGAATAGATGTATCTCGTGACCGGTTCGCATCGTGAGGTATTGAGGAAGCTTTATCAACCTTGAAATCGTCTCCGGTTGAGCACCCGATTGGTACAAACTCCTTCAAAGGGGGCTCCGGTATAGGTTCCCCGATGACGACAGGCGAAACATTCTAAGCAGGTTGAGAAGAAAAGGGAGTTTGTTTTTGAGGAACCGATTTCGAAGTCTTCGCCATTCTTTTTGAACAGACGAAGAAATAAAAAGATACTGATACGAAGGAAATGTAATCTGAAGATAGCTTGTGAAATATTTTCAGAAAACCAGAAGGCGGGAGGTCTTGAAGATAAGAACGATGAAGTTTTTATAAAAGAGCACAAACATTTGAATACAAAGAATGAATGAGGGTACTTATAGTCTTTCAAAACAGCGGGTCGCATCCCAAAGCGGCAGAACATCAACTGAAACACGTTTAATGCTTTAAAGGGCTTTTCTGATGGGTCGTTTTCAATTTCTGTATCACGTGCGTCATAATTTTATCGTCACTTGTCAGAGTGAGAATCGGAATCCAGTATGGTGAGAATCTCAGGCTCATATCGTTTCTCGTCGTTACTCTCAAAAAAATGAGGGGACTATCTGTATATGGTCGAAATCGGGCCCAACTGTATGTGGTCGAAATCGGGCTCGACTCTATATGGTCAACATCGAGTTCAACTATTGCACAACAGATCGGGTTCGGAATGCGTAGGGTTGAAGATCGAACCTGACTTTCATCGAAGCGGAACACTAGGCTAGAATGTCCAACCTCGAGAACACCAAGCCCGTGGTCCGAAATCTATCTTGACCTCGAAAATACCCAAGGGAAGATCGCCAAACCTAAATGACGAAAAGCCAGAATATCCGTAATGAGACCAACATCACGGCGGGAATCTCAGTTCAAATCAATAGAACCGCTTAATTAGCAAATCAGGAGATTTTTTACCTTGTATGGAGTTGCACCAGATGTACGACCCCCCCTACTATATAAAGGGAGGGTTTAATTATTTGTAGAGGAACTTTTCCAATCATCAATAAACAAAACAGTGGTATATTGTTCTCTTGAATCATTTTATAATTAACTTGTTCTAATTTCGACTATAATCAATCCCTGCCGAAGAAGGATCAACCAACGATCAAAAGCATCTAACTTGGGGTGGTTTGCGTTCTTTTCATTTATCACTTAATTTTAACTTTCATTATATTATTCATCATATGTATCAAATCAGGTCACGTATCCTTAAAGCCACATATAAAGTCAATTGTTATCCGAAATTTAGGATAAACAAAAACAACATTCAACGAACTCAATAAATAACAAAAAAAAAACTAGCTAAATGTCAAATAATTGGCAAAATTGACAAACACCAACAAATTTCACAAATTATGAAAAAATTGTAACTATTCCTAATTTTTTTAATTATGGAATGTAGAAAAGACAAACTCGAAATCTATTTTATAATTTCTACATCTTACCAGAAAAAACAAGCAGCACAAAAGATCCGAAATAAATTGCGTAATAATTAATGCACATTTAATACACATAATATAAATAATTAATACGGAGAAAAGTGTTAAGAAATATCAAAATTTAGAAGATTTTTTGAAAGTTTGAATGTAAATTTGGACCAAGTTTCTCGAAATTCGACTACCTACTTTTTTCTACGCCACCGATAGACCTTTAGTCTTCGGAAAAAATACAATACACGCTTTTTGGTGGGACCTTTATGGGCTCCAATGGATAAGAAAATTTAAAACTGGAGGAAGGGGGGACCGGTCGTTTCTATATGGGGAAGAAGGGGCTGGTTTATTTTATTCAGATATAGCGCATCAATTACATGCGCTATACATCACCTACTTTGAATTAAGGTATAGCGCATGTATTATATGCACTATACATAAAATAGTGCCCAGTTTTTTATACCCCTATTTTGGTCCCTTGAGTCCAAATAACCGATACTTAGGTTCCGGATTCAAGAGAGAATTCCAACAAATCCTAGAATTTCGTTCCCCAGCATAGTGTGATAAAATTTCATCTTTAAAAGCTCTAAACTCCATAACACACTTGTAGTTGATTTTTTAACTCCTATACAATGTGCTAGAGTTTCACTTGTAAACTGTCCCAACTCCAACACACAACGCTGTTGTTCTTTTGTGCTTTAAGTATGGGTATTTTTTCCAAAAACTTTTCGTGTCAAAAGAATTGCTAAATGTTAATAACTTTTAAAATATTGGCTAACATGTTGGTAGAAGGTGTTAAAATTGGCTATTTGCCAAATTTTTGGTAGTATATAAGATGGACCAGAGCTTAAGTTGGGATACTTGCCACTTCCAATATCATGTATGTTCAATATGTCATCAACCCCAAGTCAAATATAGTATTAAAAACTTGCGAGCTACATACTACAATCAGAACTTTTTATAATAGCATTTCTATATAAATTCATTCACTATAAAAGTCAAGTTCTTTTCGGAACCAATTTTATATGTTATATTTTACCTCTCTATAATAGCTTTTTACCTATAACTGTAACAAATGTCTTCATTTTTGTAACGATTGATGTGCCGGGTAATTTCGGCACATTTTGATATTACTTGCTTAAAGTTTGACTTGTTTTACTTGCAAATTATCATGATACTTATGTAATATTAGTGTATTTGCAGCATATCGAGTGTAAGGACCCAGAAGTACGGAAAAGAGTTCAAAAAGTCAGCTGAAGAAAAGAAAAGAAGTAAAAGCATCGCAAATACGAGTATGCGGTCGCAAACTGAAAATGCGGACTGCATATTCCACAAGCAGATCGCAAATAAGGACAAAACTTTAGGCCAATCTTCATGACGAGAATGCGGTCGCAAATGCGACCGCAAAATAGGAATGCGAACCGCGAAATAACAAGGTGCAATCGCAAACTCGAACAGAGTTCTGGGTGAAAATCGGAGTGGAGAATGCGATCGCAATTCGCGATCGCATAATCAACATGCGAACCGCAAAATGAAAATGCAATGAAGGCAAAACTAGTGGGTTGACTCTGCGATAGCCTGTGCAGATTTGCGGTCCACATTTCTGTTCTATGACAGAAATGCGGTCCGCATTATCACAACAGGGGCAAATCTGACTGAAACTCGCCTCGGGTTTTGGGCCTCTATAAATAGGTTTTATAGGGTTTTGTGAAGGAAGTCTTGTCAGATTTTAGAGTACAAAGTACGGGCAATTAACTACTTGAACTCTTAGAAGCTTTTGGGGATCAAATACCTTCTATTTTTGTAAGATGATATCAATTACTATTCTTTGTTCTTTAATTATCAGCATGTGTAGCTAAATTCAATCGTTGAGGTTGTGAACCCTAGATGGGTAGAATGTTGTTGAGATCTTGATATTGAATCTGATTTCGAAGGAAGCTTGATATTTATTTATTTCTTGTTCTTCAATTAATCGTTAGTGGTTGCAAACATTAACGAACGCCAATTAACTCTATCGTATCTTGGAAAAGTGAGATAGAATTTGGTAGAAATAAATAACAAAGACTCAAGGCTTTAAACCTTGTTTAATAAAATCGCTTAGGAATAAGTAGGTTTTTATTTGGCGTTTAATTGGTTGTTCTTAAGCATGACTCTTTTGTATTCGGGAGAATCGTAGAGAGGATATATTATCCAATTATTGGGAAATATTGGATAGTAAATTAAACATCAATTGCATATTAAGAAAGGTATTCAATATTAATATCAAGAACATTCTACTACTTTAAGGGGGACACAACCTTGGTTTCTTAAATTCATATTTCTCACATTCATACTATCAAAATTAGTTTTCAGTTTTCGTTTACTTATACATTCAACACTCCTTTATTCTATTTGACGTACTTGATAGAATTACGACTTAGTCAAGTATTACATTAATTAGATAATAGTTTCACGCCTATTCCCTGTGGGATTCGACCCCAACCTTGTTGGGTTATTATATTTGACATCGACCGCTTACACTATTATTAAGGTGTAATTTGAGCGAATCAACGATCTGACCGGTCATTTTGAGCTTTAACATTCTGTTCAGTTGTTTGAGACTTTGAGTAGCTTCATATGATGTATTATGACTTGCATGTATGGTCGGTTTTAGTTTCTAAGTGGTTCGAGATTGATTTGGAAGAATGACTCTCGATTTGGAAGCTTAAAATTTGAAGAGTTGACCAATGTTCGATTTTTTTTGGTAAACGGACTCAAAATCGGATTTTGATTATTCCGATAGGTTCGTATGATAATTTTGGACTTGTATACTCAGATTTGGTTTTGGAGGTTCCAAGAAGAATTCGACTCTATTTCTCGAAAGTTGGCAATTTGAAGAACTTAAGTGTTCATAAGTTTGACCAAGAGTTGACTTTGATGTTATTGGACTCCAATTGATGTAGCGAGACTTTAGATAGGTCTATATAGTTGAATTGAACTTGTGTGAAAAGTTTGAAAGTAACTTGACGTGTGTAAGTGTGATTCAAACACACTTTTGAAGGAATGAATATTTAATGACCTAAGAGAAATTCTATTTGATTTGAGCCTCGATTATTTGTTGTGATGTTCCTATCGATGTTTTTTGGCTTTGGATAAGTTTGGATAACGGATTTTTACTTGGTATAATTGTATGGAGTCCCAAGGGGCGCTGGTGTATTTTGGATAATTGGTTGAGATACTAGTTATGTTAAGGATATGGAGTTTGACCATGATCAATATCGGATCAAGATGGCCTCTTTTCGGTATTTTGAGTGCGCGGCAGGTTCATAGCGTGTTTTATGATTGAAATGAATATATGGTTTGTGTCCAGGAGGTTCTGAATGAGTTTTGGGTGCTAAAACGATGAACTTTTTTATTGTTGATTTTCTGGTGTGAATAGTTATGAAAATGCCATTTATGTCCCTGAAATTTTCGGACTTCCTTTAAAACTTCAAAATATCATATCTCCCTCATTTTAAGGCCAAATTGGGTTATTCAAAAGGATATCTTGAGTGTAATCTCACAAGGATTATGTTGGGCTCATCAATGTGAGTTTCGGGGTAATCTACGATCTTTTTTTTTTTACTTGTTTCGAAATTTAGTTATTTTTCTTACAAGGTTTTGGACCTCGAATTTGGGCGATTTTGGAGGGGATTTTCACAATTTGGATTGGGGGTGAATATTTTTGACTCAGATTTATTTATATTTTATGATCCAACCTTGAATTTACCTATTATTTGATGAATCAAATTGAAGAAATTGGGGATTGTTGTAATAACTCTTCTAAAACATAAATTGATAATTTGAGGGTTGATTTCAGGTCAGATTTGGATGAAACACATATATTTGAACTCATATTGGAATGGGTCTTCAGAAATTATGAGTTTTGTCGGGTTCTGGGATGCGAGCCCCGGGTTGACTTTATATTTTAGTTAAGGATAAAAGATTTATTATTCGGAATCATTTTTATGGCTTTTATTTACGATATTAACTTATTTTGGCTAGATTTGAGCCGTCCGGAGGTTGATTTGGCGGGAAGGGCTTCTTAGACTGTTGATTTAGCTTACTTGAGGTAAGTGTCTTGCCTAGCTTTGTTTGGGAGAATTTTTTCTAATAAAATAATATTGTTTGCTACATGCGAGGGTGATATATATGCAAGGTGAAGAGCATATATGCATGTGCCAGAGTTATCCATGCATAAAAAGCATTAACTTAGTATACCCATTAGGTTTGCACCTAGATGAAGGTTACATCCCTAGGCATTTCCCCAATTTTTCAAAAAACACCAAAATCAATTTACTCTCTCTCTCTCTAGTTGATTCTAATTAGTTTAATCTCTTAGTCTTAATTTGGACAACAATCACTCTTTGGTTGGGAGTATAATTTAGTTATTTCACGTTTTCTCTTCAAGTATCTACCTCAACACCCATTATAAACTCGCTAAGGAAACCGATCCCGACTCTAGTTTGGGCATTATAATTGCAACGATCCTCACCACTCATTATTGAGTGCGGATTGGTCCCAGATTAGGTGCTGCCATGCCATTTGGCTTGATATCTTGAACACATTCCTCATACTATAAAGATACGTGGATTTACTATGTTGTTTGGTGGTTATCGCTTTAAGAAAAGGATGGGTTGTGATATTGAGAAAATAGACCGTGATTTCTTTTAGTAATCATTTATACTTTGAATGTTTGTTCTTGTACTCTTCTCTGTTATTTCTAGTATTGTTTCTATTGTAAATCTAACTGAAAATGTAATATTAGTGAGTATCTTATGACTAAAAAACCTCGCCACTACTTCACCGATATTAGTAAAGATACTTACTAAGTACAGGTGGTCGGTTGTACTTGTACTACACTTCTGCACCTTGCATGCAGATATTCAGTGAGGGGTAGCTACAGAGTCATGGGCCTAGCATTGAAGACGTATCAGTACTCTAGATATAAGCTACCATTTGTTTGCGGTAATTTAGGATTTATTTTTCTATTTATATAAATTTCAAACCGATGATGTATCTTTCCTCAAACTGAAATTGTAATCTTATTCGTAGTAGCTTGTGACTTGTATTACCAGTCTTTGGGAAGTTGTATAGAATTTAGTTATTTTATTTGTTGTTATTGATCTTTCCCTTGAGTTACCTTATTCTACATTAGACTTACCTAGCACTAGGTTAGGTCCATCACGACTAGTGTAACGACTCGGCCAGTCATTTTGAGTATTGTAGACCCGTTCCCCCATTTATTGCTTATTCTATGTTCATGCAAGTTCCAGGCGGACAAATCTCATATTATAAATTTGCCAACCTCTGTTCCAATGCTTTGATTAGTCCTTCATGGCGAGACGATGTGTTCTCCATTTTTTTCTCAATTGTTTCCACCTTGCTCATCATTTTGTTTTGTGTATGAGCCACGTTCTTTATGGTGTTGCCAATATTGGTTAGGACTTTGTTTTGGCAGATGGAGTTTTCGGACTGCCAGTTTATTGTTGCCTCGATGTCACTTGTTGGGGGTTTTTCTCCAGTAGGCAGCACTACGTTTTTCTTGGGAATTTTTGGTGCATGGCTAATTCCCTCTTTTTCAAAAGGTTGTAGTGAAGGAAAATCGTGAGTATGACTGGAGCTTGAAGAACTCATCATGAATATTTGTGGTTGCGGGGGATTTTTGATTTTTGGAATGGGTGGAGTCTTAGGATCGGGTGGCTTTTTGGGTTGTGAAGCATGGACTGGTGGTGACTCGGGGTTAGGTGTAGTTTCACTATCCTCCCAGCTTGGAGTGAATTTTTCTGGAAGTTTTGGCCACTCTTGGGGTTTGTAACTGACAAGAAATTCATATTTACCAGGATGGCTTAATGAGCCAATTGAAGGGTCTTTATTTTCATATCTGGCTCGAAATTGTTTTTCAGTGGTGTTCTTCTTTTTCTTGGATTTGGATTTGGCCTTTTTGAGAGCTAAGTTTTCTCCTTCGTATTCTCCCTCTGGGTCTTCGAAACAGTCTTGACAGTCGCAATCAAGATCCCAAAGGCAGTGTCCCGTAAAGGGGCATTTGTACCACCAAGTTCTGGATCCATTTTTGTCGAAGCATCGGCACCAGTCATGTTCTTCCATGATGTTTTTTATGTTCCAAAAGAGTTCTCCATCAGGTTCAGGGTATGTATCTGCTATATCTTTTGGTAAAGGTTTGGTTCACCAGATTGTAAGGATTCTTCGGATTCTCTTAACTTTTCGTAATTTGTTATCCAGGAATCAGGAAGAATTTTGACAAGCTCATCCCTTGAAATTTGTCTGGGTATTTGGGTGCACATGGTATTTCCTTTTGTGGCATCTATGTTTAGGAGAAGAGCGTTTTCTCCTCCGGGAAGACATAGATCCATGGCATGATTTTGGACTCGCCAGGCCATTTGGTGATGAAGGGTGGCTTGTATGGAATCTTTGGCTTGAGGGGCTCCTTGGATTTGGACTTGGATTTTAAGAGCTTCGGTTAAGTAGGGATCATAGAGGGACATATTGAAGTTTGGAAAGATTGTTATGAAAACAGTCCCGGCATTCAAGGTGACTTCGGCAGTACCCAAGTTTGCATGTTGGTACTCCAAATATCGGGTATCGAGAAGAGAAAGTCGAGCGACCACCGGCTGACCTTTTCTTCCGTGATAGGTTAAGGCAATTCGAATTGCACCAAAATGGATATGGGTAAACCCATGCTCTCTCCATTGCCTGGGGAAATCGTCTGGAATTTGGAGGGTGATAAATTGTT
>MCJB01044075.1:36911-90300 GCA_002018475.1 Nicotiana obtusifolia | reverse complement strand
GTATCGCGCTTTCAGATGGAGCGAATGGACCTGCCACCGGTTACAGATGATTGGGCCGTACAAGCCTTCACTCAAGGGCTCAATGCTCGAAGTTCAGCGGCATCTCAGCAACTCAAACAGAGCTTGATTGAATACCCGGCCATCACCTGGGCGGACATTCACAACCGGTACCAGTCAAAGATCAGGGTAGAAGATGATCAGATCGGGGTTCCCTCGGGCTCCTCTTACCCTGTTAGAATTTATGATCGACCTCTAAGGGATAACTATCGAGAACCAAGGTCGAACCGAGATAGATACCGGCCATACCCAGGAGATCGAAGGATTGTTCCGAGGGGGCATAAATCCCCGAGACAGGAAAGCAGGAACGATTTCAACCAAAGGAACCGGAAACCGTTGCCGAAAAACAACTTCGAGAGAAACAGTAACCACTAAGAAGCACCTCGGTTGTCCGAGTACAATTTTAATGTTGATTTGGCAACTCTCGTATCAGCAATCGGCCGCATCCAAGACACCAAATGGCCAAGGCCGTTACAAACGGACCCTGCCAAGAGAGACCCCAACCTCATATGCATATACCATGGCACTCATGGGCACAGAACGGAAGATTGTCGGCAGCTGAGAGAGGAAGTAGCCCGGTTGCTCGAAAACGGGCATCTTCGGGAATTTCTAAGTGATCGAGCCAAAAACCACTACGAAAATAGGAACAGACCAGCAAATCAAGAAGAGCCGCAGCACACAATTAACATGATAATCGGGGGAGCGGATGCGCCCCAAGTACCGGTATTGAAACGCACCAAAATATCTATTACTCGAGAAAAACATACTCGAGACTATGCAACAGAAGGAACTTTGTATTTCAGCGACAAGGATATCGAAGGGCTTACACAACCTCATAATGATGCACTGGTGATATGGATGCTAGTGCATGATACCCGAGTGAAGTGCGTATTTATCGATCTCGGGAGCTCAGCCAACATAGTTCGGTCTTGGGTCGTTGAGCAACTGGGACTGTCAAACCAGATTATCTCCAAGGTCCAGGTCCTCAACGGTTTCAACATGGCTTCAGAAACAACCAAGGGTGAAATAACGCTGATGGTGAATATCGCTGGGACTATCAGGGCAACGAAATTTTGCGTGATCGAGGGCGATATGAGATATAATGCCTTACTCGGGAGGCCTTGGATACATGATATCAAAGCCGTACCTTCAACCCTACATCAAATGTTGAAGTTTCCATCGGCCGAGGGGGTCGTCACCGTCTATGGGGAACAGCATGCTGCAAGGAAAATGTTCGCAGTGGAAGAAGCGGCATCGAACCTACTGTTCCTCCGCAAAAGGCTAAGTAGCAATCAGAGAAGCCGCCTTCAACAAATGAGGGCGAACAAGATCAGCCCGACGAAGATAGTTACGGGGTACCCCGATCGTTTATTGCTCCGGATGAGTCCGACGCAACCAAGTCGTCGGTCGAAGAGCTCGAACAAGTCTCAATCTGCAGCGACGCACCCGATCGAAAGGTATACCTTGGTCCCATTTAGACATGACAGGAAATTGCAACGCACAAGCTGAGTGTTGATCCGAAATTCCGGCCGATCACACAAAAAAGGGGACCTCAGTCCGAAGCTAAGCAGGCCTTCATCAAGGATGAGGTAACTAAACTATTAAACATAGGGTCCATTCGGGAGGTGAAGTACCCAGAATGGTTAGCTAATGTAGTTGTAGTCCCTAAGAAGGGAAACAAACTTAGAATGTGTATAGATTATAAAGACCTAAATAAAGCATGCCCCAAAGACTCCTTCCCCTTGCCCAACATCAATCGCATGATCGATGCTACTGCTGGCCACGAGACTCTTAGTTTTCTCGACGCCTATTCTGGGTATAACCAGATACAAATGGATAAGGATGACCAAGAAAAAACATCCTTCATCACTAAGTATGGCACTTATTGCTATAATGTTGATGCCTTTCGGGCTTAAAAATGGCGGGGCGACATATCAACGCTTGGTAAATAAAATGTTTGAAAAACAATTAGGTAGAATGATGGAAGTTTATATCGATGACATGTTGGTTATGTCCGTGCGAGCAGAGGACCATTTAAGTCATTTGCAGGAAACGTTTGACGTTCTGAAGAAATACAACACGAAATTAAATTCGGAGAAATGCGCGTTCGGAGTGGGCTCTGGGAAGTTCCTCGGGTTTATGGTCTCGAAACGGGGAATAGAAATCAACCCAGACAAAATTAAGTCCATCGAGGACATAACGGTCGTCAACAGTGTCAAGGCCGTACAGAAATTGACAGGCTGGATTGCAGCATTGGACCGATTTATATCGAGATCATCGGACAGGAGTCATTGATTCTTCAATTTGCTGAAAAAGAAGAATGAATTCTCATGGGGACCGGAATGCCAACACGCATTGGAGGAACTAAAAGGGTATCTTTCTAGCCCGCCTTTACTAGATACACCGAAAATAGGCGAGCAATTATACCTTTACCTTGCTGTATCGGAGATAGCAGTGAGTGGGGTCGTGGTCCGAGAAGAACAAGGTACGCAATTTCCCATTTATTACGTTAGTAGGACATTAGGAGAAGCCGAAACTAGGTACCCACACTTAGAAAAACTAGCACTCGCTTTACTGAGCGCCTCTAGGAAATTGAAACCATACTTTCAATGTCACCCAATATGCGTGGTGACAACTTACCCCCTTAGAAATGTTATGCATAAACCTGAGTTGTCGGGTCGATTGGCAAGTGGGCCATCGAGATTAGTGGGTACGATATCGAATATCGACCTCGAACCTCGATAAAATCTCAGGTACTGGCCGATTTTGTCGCCGACTTCACAATTAGGCATCAAATTCAAAGCGGTCGGGGCTAGGCATCGTACTCAAGCCCCCGACCGGGAACACAATTAGACAATCTATTAAGACTATAAAACTAACTAACAATGAGGCTGAATATGAGGTTATGATCGCAGGTTTAGAGTTGGCCAAAAACCTTGGAGCAGAAGTAATCGAGGCCAAGTGCGACTCCCTCCTTGTTGTCAACCAAGTGAATAGAACGTTCAAAGTCAGGGAAGGACGTATGCAAAGGTATGTGGTTAAACTTCAGGTCACATTACACAAGTTTAAGGAATGGACCCTACAGCACATACCTCGAAAACAAAACAGCGAAGCCGATGCCCTCGCCAACTTAGGCTCATCGGTCGAAGACGAAGAAATTGACTCTGAAAAGTCGTGCAGTTGTTAAGGCCAGTGCTGGAGGAAGGTCATGCCGAGGTCAACTCAACAAGCTTGACCTGAGATTGGAGAAATAAGTACATAGAGTATCTCAGCTCTGGTAAATTGCCATCCGATCCCAAAGAATCGAGAGCGTTGCGCATGAAGGCGGCCCGATTTTGTCTGGCCGGTGATGGAACTCTGTACAGAAGGACCTTCGGAGGACCTCTAGCTATATGTCTCGGACCGGGAGACACAGAGTACATCTTGAAAGAAATACACGAAGGAGCTTGTGGCAACCATTCCGGCTCCGACTCATTAGTTCGAAAGGTGATTCACCGGCTATTACTGGAACGACATGGAAAAGGATGCGAAGGAATTTGTACGCAAAAATGCAATGGATGTCAAAGGCATGCACCGATAATCCGCCAACCTGCAGAGACATTACATTCAATCATATCGCCATGGCCATTTATGAAGTGGGGGATGGACATTGTAGGTCCCCTCCCTCGAGCACCAGGTAAAGCTCAATTTATCCGTTTTATGACTGACTATTTTTCTAAGTGGGTAGAAGCACAAGCTTACGAGAAGGTCAGGGAAAAAGAGGTGATCGACTTCATATGGGACCATATCATCTGCCGATTCGGGATGCCTTCAGAAATCGTATGCGATAATGGCATACAATTCATTGGCAGTAAGATAACCAAGCTCTTTGAAGATAACAAAATCAAGAGGATACTGTCAACTCCATATCACCCCAGCTGCAACGGTCAAGCGGAATCGGCCAACAAAACCATAATCCAAAACCTGAAGAAAAGGTTAGCCGACGCTAAAGGAAAATGGAGGGAAATACTGTCCGAAGTCTTATGGGCGTATCGAACGACCGAAAAAACTAGTACCGGAGCCACCCCGTTTTCCTTAGTATATGGAACCGAAGCATTGATACCGGTCGAGGTAGGCGAACCAAGCATCAGGTTTCGACACGCAACCGAAGAGTCCAACCGGGAGGCTATGAATATTAGTCTGGAACTCTTAGATGAAAAAAGAGAAGCCGCTCTAGTTCGAATGGCAGCTCAAAAACAAAAAATCGAGAGGTACTATAATCGGAGAACTCGTCTCCGATACTTTAGTACGGGGGACTTGGTACTTAGAACCCCAACGAAGGAAAGTTGGGACCGAACTGGGAAGGTCCCTATGCTGTGTTGAAGATCACCGGGAAGGGATCTTACAAGCTCGGGACTATGGACGGTAAGCAGCTACCGAATAATTGGAATGCGAGCCACTTGAAGCGGTACTATTGTTAAGGTAATTTACTTCGTCTTTTTATTTTCTTTTTATTTCGTTTATTGTTATTGACACATGAAGTATGGATCGATATCAAGCAAGTAAGCACAAGGCATTAGGACTAAAAGCACGCGTTGCACTCTTTTTCCCTTCGACCGGTTTTGTCCCAAACCGGGTTTTACAGCAAGGTTTTTAATGAGGCAACCATGTGTCGTGCTAACATAGATCAATCATTCATCGGAACTCACAAGTCTCGTATTCAACTCTAGTGATGTTTCATCTACTTACTTCGATTTCGAGGGGGCTACATAAATATTGCTAGGAATTAATGTAAGGGTCAAACGGTCAGGAAAGCCATACCCCAAATAGATCGATGTGTTCCCCCCTCCGTCAAACGAAGATGTACAAGCACATGAATATTAACAAAGTCATTTGGCACCTACATTATATTCTTAAGCCCAAGGGCTTTTTCAATTATCTTTGCATTATCAATAATTGACATTGGCAAAGAACGCATATTGGACCCAAAAGGGGATAAGACCTAACAAGGCAAGCCCCGGAATCGATTGATCAGGCCAAGACCTTGTTGAGTTAACAAAACACAAAGGAAAGTGAGACCGAGCTAGGCAACCCCCGATTTATGAAAGGCGAAGGCCGAATTAAACTAAAAATTCGGAACTGATCGAAGTTCGCCAAGGCAAGACTTCAACTATCCGAAATAAGGCTAAGGCCGAATCAAATTGAAAGGGATCAAAATTTTGCTAAGGCATGACCCCGATCCATTCATAGACCAAAAGGCGTAGCTTAATGGTCGAAAGCGGAACGAATAAAGCTCGTTCTGAATTTACAATAAGGCTAAGGCCGAACTAATGATTAACCAATTTAGTTTGTTAACCGGACAAGGTTATCTCAAGGAACGGATTTTAGTCAGTCGGTCACAACTTATAATCCTAGCTAAGGCAGGAAATGACGAAACATGAAAGTAATGAAACAAAGTCAAAATGGAATAAAAGATGTTTATATATATGATGAAATTCTTATACATATCCGGGCTACAAAATATCAAAACAACATCAGTCCGAGCCATCTTCATCCTCTTCGGGAAAGGTTTGCTTCCTCATATCGGCCTCAATCTTTGTTGCCTCAGCAATCTCGGGAGACAGATCGAAACCCCGGGCTTGAAGCTCCTCGAGAACGGAGAGGCGAGTCTGGCATTTAGTGTATTCAACTAGCATCTTCGATTGCTCTTGGGCGACCTCGGCATCGGCTCTGTATTGAGCTATCAAGTCTTCAGCGTCAGCCTTGGTGGTAGCAATCTCCGACTTCGCTCCCTGCAGCTGGTTGACCAGAACCACCCGATCTTGGGTAAGTGACTCAACTTGGAACTGTTGGGATTTGTTGTTCTTGATCAAAACTCCAATCCTCTCTTGTGCCTCCGAGGCCTGCTCTTTTAAGCGAGTTTGGAGAGCCTCTTTTTCCGAAGTTAGAGTCTCGACCGTGGCTTTCCACCCTCTTGTTTCAGCTCTAGCCTCATGCAATTCAAATCGGAGTCGGTCCAATCAATCGGCCATGTGCTCCAGTTGGTCAACCTCTTTGTTGCGCTCTCTTCTTATAAAATCCAGCTCGCCCCGGAGGCTCGATATCTGACATTCGAGCCGCTGACGTTGAGCCCGTTCTCGTGACATTCCTTCTTTGATTCGAAGGAACATTTCATGGTGAAGCACCAAAGACTAAAGGTGTATGAATTAAAACAATCAGTACAAACTTAGAATCAAGATATCGGACATAAGATAAAACAAACAAGGGAACATACTCTATTCGATGCCTGCTGGGCTTCATTGAACAAGCATGTCCAGTCCACTGCATTCATTACGGCTTGGTATTCATCAGTCACCAAGCAGTGGAGATAGCTGGCCACGCCTACCGGTGCGCCTAATACTCGGACATCCTCGGGGACAGTGAAGGTTATCACCCTCTTCCGATCGGAGTTCGAGCTCGGAGCAGGAAATTTGTCGGTCAATTTGGAACCGACTGACACCCCGCTCATCTAGACCGGGGAACTCCTTCTTGGGACTTCAAGCCCGAAGGTATCAGCTGACGGCACCCCATCGAAGAACTCTTCAAAGGCCCCAGCTGCAACCGGTCCCTTGCTCGGTGTGTGCATTCTTGTAGCTTGGGCTTCACTCAGAGTCGCCTCTGAAAAAGAAGGTGAATGCACCATCTCCGGAATATCTGAGACCCCTTGTGCTGCCGGTCCTGTGTCGGCCCGGTTCCCGGTTCCTGCTTCCGCTTCGAGATCCTCTTCTTGTGGAACGCAAGTCTCTTCCACACTCAGCTCGGGGACTACCCGAGGGGATTTGTCGTTTAAAGTTTCGGGGCTCTCTTCCCCTTCGGAATTGTCACTCAATTGAATGGAAGGGTCGGTGACTCTGACCTTGCGAGCCCTCATCTTTTTCCTGCCTTTCTTCTTTTCGGGCTCAGCATGACCGGGAGCCTCTTTTCTCTTCTTTCCTCCTTATTTCCCCGATATGGAAAGGGGGCGAGGAACTGCCCCACCGGTAGATGCCGACCTCAACTCGGCATCCTTCGAGAGACCTGCAAAATGAGTTTTCAAAAAGCTAAGTGATGACACTGATTATCTCAAATAATATTAAAAACATTGCTGAAGCTCACCATGATTCTTGGCCTCCCAAAGGCCTTTTGATATCTCCCGCCAGGCCCGTTCCGAGTAGGACCTTTGGGCCACGACCTTCCGGACCCACTCCTCTAAGTGTTGAATCGCGGCTAGCGCCTGGGAAGCAGCTGCATCTCATAGGATATACCGGTTAAGCATTAGAAGGAAAACAATAGGCGATTTTAAGTAAAGAGACGCTTATGTTTCAAGTTCCACTTTTTAGGGAACGGCATGCCATCAGCAGGGATCAGATCGAAGGTGTTGATTCGGATAAATCGGCTCATCCAGCCCCGGTCCCTATCTTCATCGATGCTCGAGAACGGAGCCTTGCTGGCCCGGAGAGTGAGTTTTATCAGTCCCCCTCAGAACATTCGGGGACTGTATAATCGGAGTAGATGGTCGATGGTAAAAGGGTGCCCCCCTTCGACCTTACTCAAAAAAGCGAAAGAGATAAATTATACGCCATACGGAGGGGTGGACCTGGCCCAAAATAACGTTATATCTCCTACAAAATTCAACAATTATAGGGTCCAAGGGTCCTAACGTGAATGGGTAACTATAAACGCTGAGATAGCCCTCCACATGAGTGGTAATATCTTCGTTCGAGGAAGGGACTATCACGTCTTTATCGGTCCATCGGCATTCAGTCTTTATCCTGTCGAGGTGTTTTTGAGTGATCAAGCTGATATACAGAGAGACCGGCTCACCTCGGCCAGGTACCGAGGAAGGCTTCTCGACTTTGAAGTCGGAGCCTATAAAGCACCCAACCGGTATAAAGGACTTCAAGGGAGGTTCCGTAGAGGGTTCCTCAACATGGACGGGCTCAGCCTCTTCAACGGACTGAGCAGGTGAAGGTTGTTGTTTCTGAGGAACTGATTTAGAGGTTTTGTCCATGGCGATTAAAGTAGCAGAAGCTAAAGAAAAGAGAGTTTTTGTGATGAAGAAAGCTAGAAGAAGCAAATTGTTAAACAATGTAAAAGTAAAGAAGGGAATTCTTAGAAGGGAGGAAGTATTTGTACTTTCACAAAAAGCGACGGTTCAGAACATGATGCAAAGTAACATTAAATGCTACACGCAGAAGTTGCAGAGTTCTGCAGACAGACGGGACAGGCAATGATTTCTTGCGCCAATGGTCACATGCGTCACGGCGCTGTCGTCACACGCCAACAAAGGGTCCTTTAGTGTTGAGTGACTTGATGCCTCTAACTTCGTGTCACGCTTAGTGAAGGTGTTGATTATTTAACCGAAGATCTCAAAGATCGACAATTCATTTCGTTTTTTGTCCTTACTCTCCAATAAACGAGGGGACTATCTGTATTGGGTCGGATATAATCGACTGCGTAAGGAGGATCGGGCCCAGGCACAATGCAAGACCGGACTACTTCAACCCGGGATCAGCAAGTCGGATACGGGGCTGGAGCAATCGAGACAACACAATTGACGCCGGCCAAGGAAGGCATATCTCGTGGTAAAAGGATCAGTTTCGACCGGATATCTCGTGGATTCCTGATATCTCGGCGGGAGTCATGATCTCAACCGTCATAGACGTTAAACCATTATTTTAGGAATATTCCACCCCATAATTGGGGGGATTCTATCTTGTAATCAGCTTTTTACCATATGTAGGGCTTTTCTTTTACCTATAAGTGGGGCATTTATCTCCATTGTAACACACAAGATACAGGACAAAAAATACTAAGTACTTCAGCTATCTCTTATCAGAACTGATTATCTCTTATTGTGTTTCATTTCATTATCAGCGATTCATTCAACTACAGCGGTTTGATCATTCTTTTGCTTTTTATATTTCGATTACTTGTCATTATATTTCACGTCGTATCGAATTAATTCATATATCCTTAGCACTGCGAACAAATTGAATTGTTACTCGGATTTAAGGGTAAACAGGAAGAAATAACTTTTGTCCATCGTCTCTTCCCTTTTTTTTTCCTTGTAGTTCCCCTTCCATGTCTATTCCCCTAGTTTCCAAGTTAACATTGTGTAAATCAACAATTTTGGCACTCAACAAACAAAAAAGGGGGTGATCAATCTGGTAAATTTTCCTACTTATTTTAGTTCCCCTTCCATGTCCTTTCCCTTAGGTTCCAATTTGACATTGTGTAAAGCTACAATTTCGGCACTCAAACAAAAATAAAAAAGGAAAATATTGATTTTAAGCACTAATAACAGAAACCTCGCATAGTTCTAAATGTTAGTGCCACATTTATCATTCCATTTTTATACGAACTGTTCCCATTAATAACAAGATATGAACATATAACAGACAAAAGAGGCAATAATGCTTTTTTATTAGACTGTTGCAAGCAATACAGATATCCTTTATCTAGAGAATTTCATGAAAGTTGACGGACAAAAAAGAAGAGAATTTCATGAAAGGAAAAAAAGTTTAATAATTACAAGTTAGGTTCGAGGCTTTTATATTCAAATCTCAAATCAGAAACTATTACTCCACTTTCATAAATTAACACAACCCCTTATAATGATCCTAAAGAATCTTCTTGAAATCAATAAACAAGTAAAAGAACTATACCTCTCGATCTTAATCTAAATGATATTATACGAAGCGTGAACATACTTAAAGAAACAAAGGAGTATTATTTTGTAAGATTCCGGGAAAACGTGAAGAAAGTCGTTGTATATCTTGTTGGGAGCAAAAGAGGGGAAATGTTACAAGTCTAAGGGTGTGTTTGGCATGAACCAAAAAGTTTACACAAAACATGTTTTTCCTAAAAATAAGTGATTTTCTTCCTTATTTTTTTGGTAAGCAAAAAATATTATCTCAAGAACATTAATATATAATCTAGGCTAATATTATGGGGTAACGAATAGATAGGGGCGAGAAAGGCACTCCCCCAGATTTTACAATTATGCTACCCCTTTATATAGGGAGGGGAATGAGTCTTATAAAAGGTAAAAAATCTATCTACAAGGTAAAATATCCCTTGAATTACTGACTTCAACGTCTTTGCTGATTTCCACCATGATTCCCGCCGAGATACTTACGTATCACGGGAATTCTGGTCCTTTTGTTACGCAAATGTGATAATTTTACCCTTCGACCTTAAACAATCTCGTCTCGGTCATCATGGCTTCGAGTTCCGTTCTGATGATATCCAGTCTCGACCTTCGTTCCTTGATGTCTCGACCCCAGCATACCGAGCAGTAATTCCAATCAACACCAACCGTATAAATTCGAGCCCGATATTCCCTATGAAAGCGATCCGAGTTCGACCCCATGCAGACATTCCCCTCGTTTTTTAGAGAGTAATGATGAAAAACGATATGAGCCGCCACGTTTTGATTAGGTTAAATGAAGACATACTCATGGCGCGCGCGACACATAATTCGGGGCGTCACATCAAAAGAAACAAAATGTCACATTGATAAATGACGGTGGCATAGTGACGCACATGGTAAGTATCAAAAACGTCTTTTCATAGACCAACTAAGGACAAGCCTCTGCAACGCCTGCAAATGCTAATTAATGATTCCTCGTTTTGGGACACGAACCGCCACTTTTAAGAGGGTATAAATAGCCTTCTTTTTCTTCAGTTCCAAAAGTTTGCGGTATTATATTCTTCAAGTTCTCTGAGTTTGTTCACAAATGATCCTCCCCTTTGTTCTTGTCTCACCCCTGCATCCACTAGCTTCTTTAACTCTTCATTAACAATAGCAAAGACATCCAAATCTGTTCCATAGAAACAAACCCCCTCTTCTTCTCAACCTGCTGAAGACCCTGAGCCTGTCGTTGTTGAGGAAACTACGATCGAGCCCCTTTTAAAAGCGTTTGTACTGGTTGGATGTTCAATTGATTCCGATTTTAAAGTAGAGAAGGCTTCTTCTGTACCGGGCCGGAGCAAAACGGTCACTAGATACATTTGTTCGATTACGAACAAAATCATCGACAGGGTGAAGGAAGATTGTAACTGTGTTGGTAAGTACGTGGTGGTTCTCGCACCGGAAGAGGCGATAACCACCCACGTGGAGGGCTACTTGAGTGTTTACACCTATCCCTTCACGTTGGGTCCTTTGGACCCTATCATCGTCGCCTTTTGCAAAAGGTATGATGTAACGCTGAGTGAGATTCACCCCTCCGTTTGGAGAAAAGTCATTCTCTTCCGCTTTTTTGTAAGCAAGATCGATGGGCACCCTTTCACCCTTGATCATCTCTTACGGCTATACAGTCCCCAAATATTCCGAGGGGGATTAATAAAACTTGCTCGCCGGGAAAGCAAAGCCCCTTTCTCGAGCATCGACGAGGATAGGTATCGAGGTTGGATGAGCCGATTTGTTCGAATAAAAACATCGGACCTGATTCCCGCTGAATACATGCCGTTCCCTGAGAAGTGGAACATGAAGCGTAAGTGCTATACTCCTACTTCAATTTATTCGGTCTTTTTCCTTTGATATCTCACTAACCAATTTCACATGGTGTAGCTGTTTTTCGAACGCCGGCTGCAATTATGCACTTGAAAGAATGGGTCGATAAGGTGGTGTCTCAAAGGACCTATTTGGAGCGTGCCTGACGCGAGATATCGAAGGGCCGGTGGGAGGCCAAAAATCATGATGAGACCGATAACGTTTAAATTCTATGCCTTATATTATCAATAATGCTGCTGACTTATAACTTACTTCACTCTTAAGGTCCATCGAAGGACGTTGAATTGAGGCCAGCGTCCCCTGGTAGAGAGATTCCCTGCCATCCCCCTGCCTCAGAGCAGGAGAAGGAGAAAAAGAGGAAAGATGTTATAACTCGTAATCTCGTACTTAGATTGCGCCGTAAGATAGTTTACATATAAGGGCCTAAGAACCCGAAAAATGGTTCAAAAAGTTAAGAAAAGAGCGAGGGGCGTCGCAAAGTTGGATATGCTACCGCAAAATCCACCTACAAACCGCATATTGCACTTAATGCATCGCGAACTGAAGCAGATTTCTGGGCAGAAATCTATGACAGAAATGCGGTCAGTATGCGACCGCATATTGAGAATGCGGACCGCAAAAATGACATCCTCCACCGCATAATGAAACAGATTCCTGGGCTAAAATCAATGTCAGGAATGCGGCCAGAATGCGATCGCATTGTTAAAAATGCGAACCACAAATCTGACCTTCTGTGTCGCAGAGTGTAACAGATTTCTACACTAAGGTTTGCGTCCAAAATGTGAACCGCATGTTGTGTTTGCGACAAGAATGCGGTCGCATATTTGATAGGCGTCAGACATGTGTATTATTTATTAGCCAAATTAAAGGGCTAGTATAAAAGGCTCCAAGGTCGGCCAAGAGGGTTATTTCATCCTCATTCCAGACCTCCACAGTGAAATAGAGTCCCTACGACCCTTTCTCACAGAACCCCATGAACCCTAATCAAATTTCTCTCTTCCAAGTTCTAAATTGAGAGTAAAAGTTAGAGATTGAAGAAACTAAGAAGAAGCCCTAACTGTCTCCTTCTTTCAAGCCCTAATTGGGAGTGAGACCTAGAAATGAAGGACCAAGGAAGAGGGCTAGATAATCAACATGCAAGGTAAGTTACTACACTCTTTCCTACATTCTTTCTCTTAGGAATTCTTGGAAATCCATTCCACGCATGTAAGAACTCATGGGGATGGTGAATGGAAGCCATGAGTTCAAGTGAATAACTGCTAATGGACTGGGTTATGGTTGATTTGGGTTGTTGTAGAGCTGCATGTGTTATTATTATGTTTGTGAAGTTTTAGAAGAAGAAGGGTGTGGAGAAAACACCATATGAATTTAGGGATTGTAGGTCAATAATGACTATAACGCTTAGAGAGTAACAATTGAATTGTTCTTTTTTGTAGACTAAGGGATAAGGAATTGTAACAGTTGCGAAGCTTGAGAACTGGTGTAGTATATACCAGGTATGTAAGACTATACCATTCTTTCTTTGCACGACTCCAATTATACAAATGCAATGAACGTACGAGCCCTCAAAGACACTCTATTCTTAGAAACTATGGGTGCTTTTTATTGTTTCCCCTCTTGTGGGAGGATTTATGTGTTGTTAGCTCTTCGACCTTACGTCGCCATAAAAATATGATCTATATGAGTCCAGCATGCATTATCTATTTTACTACACCGAGCTGCGCTATAGTCGGCCGGGCGATGGCACCTACTGTGCAACTATATATAAACACCGAGCCGCGTTATGGTCGGCCGGGCGATGGCACTATTACGCAACCACTAATCAGTTGGGTATGATAATGATGATCCCATGGAGGCGTACATATATGATGATGAAGAAGCCCACGGAGGCGTATGTATATGAGGATTTAAAAAGATGTATGTATATGTATGTTTATGTCATAGTACGGTACTTTAGTTGAATGTATGAATATGTCGTCATCGGAAGGTTTGAGATGATAAGGATCACGGTTCACTACTATAAAGGTATGTTATGGTTAGTCGCCCTCAGAGGTATCGTTGGTGTATGTCGGCCCATGTGGTGGCCGGATATTCAATCAAGTTCTGCTTAAGTTGCTGCGAAGCCGTTGAACGTCGAGCGTTGAGTGAAGGCTTGTACGGCCCAATCGTCAGTGACCGGTTGGAAGGTCCATCCGTTCCATCTGAAAACGAGATACAAATTCCCTGAGCATCTCGTTATCCTTTTGCCTAACTTTGAACAGGTCCAATTTTCGCGTCTCCACTTTGATAGCGCCTGCATGTGCTTTTACGAAGGTATCTGCAAGCATAGCAAAAGAGTCAATGGAATTAGGGGGCAGGTTGTGATACCAAGTCATGGCCCCCTCTGACAAGGTCTCTCCGAACTTTTTCAAAAGAACGGACTCGATCTCGTCGTCCTCTAAGTCGTTTCCCTTTATGGCGCATGTGTACGCAGTCATGTGCTCATTTGGATCAGTTGTCCCGTTGTATTTGAGAATTTTCGGCATGCGAAATTTCTTCGGTATGGGTTTTAGAGCGGCCCTTGACGGGAAGGGTTTCTGCACAAACTTTTGGAATCCAAGTCTTTCAATATCGGGGGTTATCCTGGGATTTGATCCACCCTCGAATTATATGTCTCCACCTTTTTGTCATTGGCCTCGATCTTCTTTTCGCCAGACTTGACCCGTCTGGTTAGTTCTTCGAGCATCTTCATGATCCCGGAGTTCGCCCTCGATCCACCTTCGTTCAGTTCTTCTATGATTGGTTCATTTTCAGGAATGGTTCCCCGAGAACGACCGACCTTAACCTTATTCGATATTTGGCTCCGATTTTGCAGTTGAGCAATGGCCACTCGCTGGGCTTGCAACATATTGAAGATCATTATGAGGCTAATGCCGTCCCCTTCGTCGTTTTGGGTCCCTGAGCTGTTGATCGGTGTTCTCTACGAACACTGTTTGATGGGTCAGTAGTTCTGTCACGACCCGTCCGAAGGGCCGCGACCGGCACTGGACCCTACTTGGCGAGGACCGGCATACCTGCTATCTTACTTTACTTATTATCTATAAGGCCTATGAATGCCCGTGTAAGTAACGACAATAATCATAATTAGCTCATACCCTTCGATAACAATAAATTTCATACATATCAACAGAAATACCGTTCCATGACGGAACCATTCATATATAACATACCATGGCCGACACGGCCGTCATGCAAGAACTATACAGCAAAAGATACATATGCCGAAGAGGCAATTCAACTGTACATGAGTCAACCCAACACTTGTCTATGCATACACTGACACTTGTCTATACATACACTGATACTTGTCTATGAGCCTCTACAAGAACATACATAATGCAACCTACGTCGGAACAGGGCCCCGACATGCCCATAATGCCTACAACAAAATGCATACCGAGACTGTGGCAAGTCCGAAGGATGGATCTCACCAATATCCGTTGAACTGGATTGCCTACTATGGTGGGGGAGCTTCGTCAGTCTGACTACCCGGACCTGCAGCACAACATGCAGCGTCCACAAGTAAAGGACGTCAATACGGATAATGTACTGAGTATGTAAGACAGGAAACATAATGTAAGAACAATAATAAGCATCAGGATAAGAAACATATAACCTGTACCATCTGAATGCCTCTGAGGGCGACTAACCATGTCATGCCTGACGTGCATATGCATATACATATATATACATCCTTTTTAAAATCATCACATACATATATATACGCCTCTGTGGGCCTCTCATAATCATATACATACGCCTCTGTGGGCCTCCTCATCATCATACCAAACTGATCAATGGTTGCATAATAGGTGCCTGCCCGGCCGACTATAGCGTGACGCAGTAAAGTAAAATAGTTGTCGTCTATAGCGCGACTAAATAGAGTAAAACATATACTTGCACAATAGGTACCTGCCCGGCCGACTATAGCGCGGCGTGGTGTAGTAAAAGAGATAATGCATGCTGGACTCATCTGATTCATTTTATCATGGTGACATAAGGTCGAAGAAATAATAACATATCAATCCTCCCATAAGAGGGGAAACAATATAAGCATTCCTAGCTTCTAAGAATAGAGTACTCTTTGAGGGCTCGTATAATCGTTGCATTGTATAATTAGAGTCGGGCAAAGAAAGAACGGTATAGTCTTACATACCTGGTATTCCTTGCGTCAATTTCAAGCTACGCACTGTCATATTTTCCTTAATCTGCAGTGAAAGAAGCGATTCTATCGATATCCTCTAACATTATAGTTATAATCAACCGTAGCCCAGCCACATTAGGCACACATAATCGGCCTTGGCACCTCAGTGTTCCATCTCCTGCAATCTCAAAAGCTGAAATCTTTCCCTATTGAATGCCCTCTCTCAAGCGTACCAAGGTGGGATCTTCGTATTGCCGTGCTTTCACCTCGGCTACGAGAGATGATTCTGATGTATTATGTACAATGACACCTCCGTCCTTGGAGTCTAATAATTTGATTCTCATGTTGGCTAGCTGATGAAGCTCTTCAGTTAAACCCCATTTACCTGCTTCAACGTGCACTAAGCTTCCCATTGACTTACGACTGAGGGCGTTTTCCACAACATTGGTTTTACCCAGATGATACAATATCTCGACATTGTAGTCTTTCAGTAATTCGAGCCAACGCCGTTGTCTCGAATTTAGTTCTTTCTGACTGAACATGTATTGCAAACTTTTATGGTCTGTGTAGATGTCAACATGGACACTGTATACATAGTGTCTCCATATCTTCAAAGCATATATTACTGCAGCCAATTCCAAATCATGGGTTGGATAATTCTTTTCATGCTTCTTCAATTGTCTCGACGCGTAAGCAATTACCTTCCCATGCTGCATCAATACACATCCCAAACCTATGCCGGAGGCATCACAATATGCCACATAACCTTCAGTTCCTTCGGGAAGAGTAAGAACTGGAGCGGATGTTAATCGATTCTTCAGTTCCTGAAAACTCCACTCACAAACATAAGACCATTGGAATTTGGTAGTTCTCTGGGTCAGCTTAGTTAATGCTATCGATATAGAAGAAAACCCTTCTACAAACCACCTGTAGTATCCTGCTAGCCCCAAGAAGCTACGGACTTCTGATGGCGTAGTAGGTCTCGGCCAATTCTTAACTGCATCAATCTTTTGAGTATCGACACTAATACCCTCATCAGATATCACATGGCCTAAGAATGCTACTGAGTTCAGCCAAAATTCACATTTGGAGAGCTTTGCATATAACTTGTGTTCCCGAAGGGTTTGTAATACAATCCGCAAATGACCCGTATGTTCTGTCTCTGAATGAGAATATACCAGGATATCATCAATGAATACAACCACGAACATATCAAGATAAGGCCTGAATACAGTGTTCATGAGATCCATAAAAGTTGCCGGGGCATTTTTTAGCCCCAACGACCTTACTAAGAACTCAAAATGCCCATATCTTGCTCGGAAGGCTGTTTTTGGAATATCTTTCCCCTTGACTCGCAACTAAAAATACCCTGAACGTAGGTCGATCTTGGAAAAGTACTTGGCTCCCTGGAGTTGGTCAAACAGGTCATCAATCCTTGGAAGTAGATATTTATTCTTTATGGTAACTTTATTCAACTGTCGATAATCAATACACATCCTCAACGACCCGTCTTTCTTTCGTACGAACAAGACTGGCGCACCTCAAGGTGAAGTGCTAGGCCTAATGAAGCCTTTATGCAGCAAGTCCTTCAACTGCACTTTCAACTCTCGCAATTCTGCTGGGGCCATTCTATATGGAGGGATAGAAATTGGATGAGTATCGGGCAACATCTCGATGCCAAACTCAATCTCCCTTTCAGGAGGAAGACCTGGGAGCTCATCTGGAAAGACATCTGGAAATTCATTTACTACAGGAATTGATTGTAGAATAGGCGACTTCGCCTCCGCTTCCATAACGCGAACGAGATGATAGATATATCCCTTGGAGATCATCTTTCTTGCCTTAAGGTAGGAAATAAACTTACCTTTCGGCGTAGCAATGTTTCCCTTCCATTCAAGGATGGGTTCACCAGGAAATTGAAATCTAACCATCTTCGTGTGATAATCAACACTTGCATAGCATGAGGCCAACCAATCCATTGCCATTATTAGATCAAAATCAACCATTTCTGATTCAAACAAATCTGCCGAGGTTTGACGACTATAAATTGTCGTAGTGCAACCCCTATATACTCTCTTGACAACCACGGAATCTCCTATTGGAGTAGATACCGCAAATGGTTTACTTATTAATTCAGGTTCGACATCAAACTTATCAGCCACAAGGGGTGTAACATAAGATAATGTGGATCCGGGATCAATCAATGCATATACATCATGAGAAAGCACTGATAATATACATGTAACAACATCCGGAGATGACTCGAGATCCTGTCGACCTGCTAGAGCATATAAGCGATTTTGAATACCACTTGATCTCGGTACAACACCTTCACCTCTACCACGACCTGCTGGCTGCTGAAACCCCGGGCTGGAGGTCGAATTGATAAGGAAGAACCAGACACAAATCCAGTCGGCTGAGCCATACCACCATCTCTTCTACTAGGACAATCCTGCATCATATGGCCAGGCCGTCCCCAAGAATAACATGCATCAGAACCTCGACGGTATAGTCCAGAATAGTCTCTACCACACTAACCACAATGTGGTGTTAGGGGTCTCATCTGGCTGGTATCCCTGTGATGTTGCGAGCCTGATGCCCGCGAACTCTGACCTGAACCTGAATAGATAGATTGATCATATCGAGGCCTCTGAAACTGTGGAGGGGCACTAGTTACAGGTGGTGCCGAACTCCTCAAAAACTGGGGCCTGCCACTGCTTCTGAGGAGTTCGGCACAATACCCCGTAAACCTCGTCCTCTTATGCTGACCTTTATCCTGCTCCCTGTCTGCTCTTTGCTGGCACTTACGATTCTCTAATGTCTGGGCATAAGCCTGAATACGAGAAATATCCATGCCCTTTATCAAGGATGTTGTTGTGCACTCATTTATCAGGTGTGGTCCCAATCCGTTCACAAACAGATGAACCCTATCACCCATCTCGGCCACCATGTGAGGAGCATACCTTGCCAAGGAATCAAATTGCATATTGTACTCCCGCACGCTCATATTACCTTGTTTAAGGTTCAAGAATTTATCAGCTTTGGCTCGTCGTACCTCCACTGGCAGGTGGTGACGAAGAAATGCCTCAGAAAATTCATTTCACACAGGTGGTGGAGCATTTGGACCTCTAGATCTCTCCCAACTATCATACCAGAAAATATCTAGGTCCCGTAACCGGTAAGAAGCCAATTCCACTGCCTCCGTAACACTAGCATGCATAACCCGCAGTGTGCGATGAATCTGATCAATAGAAGTCTACGGGTCCTCCTTGGGATCAGACCCGGTAAACACTGGAGGATCAAGATTAATAAAATCTCGAACTCTCGTACTAACCGGTCCATCAGTAGCATCGATGTTTTTGCTCTGAGGCTAAGAAGATACCAAGCTAGTCAGCAATTGTACTGCAGTCCTCAAATCCTGGTCTGTGGATCCAGATGAAGGGACTGGAGCTGCTGGGTGGCTCCTAATATCCTCTGGGGAAGGAGGAGTAGATGAGGTCCGAGAAGGCATCTCACTCTGAGGCTCACTTTGGCTTTCTCTAGCTTGGGGCACCTGACTGGTACCCTTGCCCGCATTTGTATTAAGCCGTCTATTACTTGTTCGCTTTCTAGTCAAAGTCATCGCTGAAGTAAAGCAAGGCGAATGTTAGAAATGAATACTTACAACTCAGCTCTGCGCACGATCTAGATTTAGAAAAGAGGGTAACATTCCTAAATGTCAGGCAGCCTCCTGATTATAAAATATGGCGCGCTACACACCCGCAATCAGGACATTACTAGACACGGCTCATAGATAATCCCTAGGACACGACCTGCTCTGATACCAAGTTTGTCACGACCCGACCGGAGGGCCGCGACTGGCACCGGACCCTACTTGCCGAGGACCGGCGTACCTGCTATCTTACTTTCCTTATTATCTATAAGGCCTATGAATGCCCGTGTAATTAATGACAATAATCATAATTAGCTCATACCCTTCGATAACAATACATTTCATACATATCAATAGAAATACCGTGCCATGACAGAAACATACATATATAACATGCCATGGCCGACACGGCCGTCATGCAAAAACTATACAGCAAAAGATACATATGCCGACGAGGCAATTCAACACTTGTCTATACATACACTGACACTTGTCTATGAGCCTCTACAAGAACATACATAATGCAACCTACGTCGGAACAGGGCCCCGACATTCCCATAATGCCTGCAACAAAATGCATACCGAGACTGTGGCAAGTCCGAAGGATGGATCTCGCCAATATCCGCTGAACTGGATGGCCTACTGTTGTGGGGGAGCTTCGTCAATCTGTCTGCCCGGACTTGCAGCACGACATGCAGCGTCCACAAGTAAAGGACGTTAGTACGGATAATGTACTGAGTATGTAAGACAGGAAACATAATGTAAGAACAATAATAAGCATCAGGATAAGAAACATATAACCTGTACCATCTGAATGCCTCTGAGGGCGACAAACCATGACGTGCATATGCATATACATATACATATACATATATATACATCCTTTTTAAAATCATCACATACATATATATATGCCTCTGTGGGCCTCTCATCATCATATACATACGCCTATGTGGGCCTCCTCATCATCATACCCAACTGATCAGTGGTTTCACGATAGGTGCCTGCCCGGCCGACTATAGCGCGGTGCGGTAAAGTAAAATAGCTGTCGTATATAGCGCGACTAAAATAGAGTAAAACATATACTTGCACAATAGGTGCCTGCCCGGCCGACTATATCGCGGCGCGGTGTAGTAAAATAGATAATGCATGCTAGACTCATGTAATTCATTCTATCATGGTGACATAAGGTTGAAAAAATAATAACATATCAATCCTCCCATAAGAGGGGAAACAATATAAGGATTCCTAGCTTCTAAGAATAGAGTATTCTTTGAGGGCTCGTATATTCGTTGCATTGTATAATTGGAGCCCTGCAAAGAAAGAACGGTATAGTCTTACATACCTGGTATTCCTTGCGTCAATTTCAAGCTATGCACTTTCACAATTTCCTTAATCTACAGCGAAAGAAGCGATTCTATCTTTATCCTCTAACATTATAGTTATAATCAGTCGTAGCCCTAAATCTACATGGTGTTTCTCCACACCCTTCTTCCCCCAAAACTCCACAACAATGGTAGTAAGACATGCAACCCAAAACATTTACAACTTAGTCCATTTTCAGCGATTGACTTCAACCTAGGGCTCACATTATGCATAAAACGAGCTTTCAAGGATTCTTAGGAAAAAAATGCATGAAAAGAGGGTGGTGACTTACCTTGCATGTGATTATCTAGCCTTCTTCCTTGATTCTTCAATTCCTAGGTCTCACTCTCAATCAGGGCTTGCAGAAGGAGTAAAATCAGCTATGGCTTTTCTCCAATTCTTCAATTTCTAGATTCTTTCTCCAATTTAGAACTTGAAAGGAGAAGAAATTGGTTAAGTTTGTGTAGGACTATGAGAAAGGGTCGCAGGGGCCTTCTTCTATGTTTGAGTTTCAGAAAAATGAAGAAAGAACTGGGTTGGACCCCTTTTATAGGTCTGTCAATAAGTGACACACGTGTCTGACATTTTCAGGTTTGCGATCGCATTTCTACCGCAAAAAATGATATGCGGTTCGCATTTTGGCAGCAAATCTCAGCCTAGAAATCTGTCACACTATGCGATGCAGGAGGGTCAGATTTGCGGTTCGCATTTTCAACAATGCGACCGCATTCTGGCCGCATTCCTGACGTTGATTTCAGCCCAAAACTCTGTTATACTCTGCGATGGAGGAGGTCATTTTTGCGGTCCGCATATGCATTATGCGGTCGCATAATGACCGCATTTCTGATACAGATTTCTGCCCAGAAATCTGTCTCAGTTTGCGATTTCAGTGTTGGATATGCGGCCCGCATGTGATTTTTGCGGTAGCATATCCAACTTTGCAACACCTTTTGCTCTTTTCTTGACTTTTTGAACTATTTTTCCCGGTTCTTAGGCTCTTATATGTAAATTATCTTACGGTGCAGTCTAAGTACAAAATCACGGGTTGTAACACTCTCCCCCCCCTTAGGAACATTCGTCCTCGATTGTAAGGATCTACGGGGACATGTAGATTATCAGCATATTATCATTTGTAATAATGAAGAGTATCTCAAGTTCCTATTTACCTTGTAAGGAAGTTTCTCCTTTTAATGCGTTCTGCGTTCCCTTGGCATCCTCGTCATCTACATTCTGGAACCGGTACGGATATTTAGACTTCATCTCTTCCTCTGCTTCCCGGTCATTTCTTCCGTATGTCTTTTCCTCCACAAAACCTTAACGGAAGCTACATCCTTTGTCCTTAGCTTGCGGATTTGTCGGTCAAGTATAGCCACTGGTACCTCTTCGTATGTTAGATCCTCTGTAATCTGTATGTCTTGGATGGGGACAACCCGAGAAGGGTCTCCGATACACTTCCTTAACATAGATACATGGAATACCGGGTGGACATGTTCCAATTCGGATGGCAGTTCTAACTCATAAGCAACATGTCCAAGACTTTGTACGGACCGATGTACCTTGGACTCAGTTTACCTTTCTTTCCGAAGCGCATGACACCCTTCATTGGTGAGACTCTCAGGAACACCCAATCACCAACCTCAAACTCCAAATCACGACGTCGGACATTAGAATAGGACTTTTTCCTGCTTTGTGTTGTCCTTATTTGTTCCTATATTACCTTTACCTTCCCAATGGCTTGGTGGATCAAATCTGGCCCATATAAGTCAGTTTCACCGACTTCGAACCATCCAATTGGTGATTTACATTTCCTCCCATACAGTGCTTCGTACGGAGCCATTTTAATACTGGAGTGGTAACTATTATTGTAGGCAAACTCTATAAGTGGGAGATGGTCATCCCAATTCCCCTCGAAATCCAAGACACATGCCCGTAGCATGTCTTCCAGTGTCTGAATGGTACGTTCAGCTTGTCCTTCAGTTTGCGGATGAAAAATTGTGCTGAGATTCACCTGTGTGTCCAAACCTTTCTGAAAAGATTTCCAAAAGATAGCTGTGAATTGGGCTCCTCAGTGTGATATAATAGACACCGGCACACCATGAAGTCTAACAATTTCCATGATGTACAGCTTTGCATAATCTTCAGCTGTGTAGGTTGTCTTAGCTGGTAGAAAATGGGCACATTTTGTAAGTCGATCAACTATCACCCAAATGGACTCGAACTTACGACTGGAGCGAGGTAATCCAACAATGAAGTCCATGTTAATCACCTCCCATTTCCAAGTCGGAATCTCTATATCTTGGAGCAATCCACCGGGTTTCTGACGTTCTATCTTTACTTGTTGACAATTGGGACACGGGGCTACAAATTCTGCAATATACTTCTTCATGCCGTCCCACCAATATTGCTCTTTGACATCATGGTACATCTTTGTCGCACCAAGATGGATGGAATATCGGGATTGATGAATTTCCTTCATGATCGTCTCTCGCAACCCGACCACATTAGGCACACATAATCGGCCTTGGCACCTCAGTGTTCCATCTCCTGCAACCTCAAAAGCTGAAATCTTTCCTTGTTGAATGCCCTCTCTCAATCGTACCAAGGTGGGATCTTTGTCTTGCCGTGCTTTCACCTCGGCTACGAGAGATGATTCTGATGTATTATGTACGATGACACCTCCATCCTTGGAGTCTAATAATTTGATTCTCATGTTGGCTAGCTGATGAAGCTCTTCAGTTAAACCCCATTTACCTGCTTCAACGTGCACTAAGCTTCCCATTGACTTATGACTGAGGGCGTCTGCCACAACATTGGCTTTACCCGGATGATACAATATCTCGACGTCGTAGTCTTTCAGTAGTTCGAGCCAACGTCGTTGTCTCAAATTTAGCTCATTCTGACTGAAGATGTATTGCAAACTTTTATGGTCTGTGTAGATGTCAACATGGACACCGTATACATAGTGTCGCTATAACTTCAAAGCATATATTACTGCAGCCAATTCCAAATCATGGGTTGGATAATTCTTTTCATGCTTCTTCAATTGCCTCGACGTGTAAGCAATCACCTTCCCATGCTGCATCAATACACATCCCAAACCTATGCCGGAGGCATCACAATATGCCACATAACCTTCAGTTCCTTCGGGAAGAGTAAGAACTGGAGCGGATGTTAATCGATTCTTCAGTTCCTGAAAACTCCGCTCACAAACGTCAGACCATTGGAATTTGGTAGCTTTCTAGGTCAGCTTAGTTAATGGTGCCGATATAGAAGAAAACCCTTCTACAAACCGCCTGTAATATCCTGCTAGCCCCAAGAAGCTACGGACTTCTGATGGCGTTGTAGGTCTCGGCCAATTCTTAACTGCATCGATCTTTTAAGTATCGACACTAATACCCTCATAAGATATCACATGGCCTAAGAATGCTACTGAGTGCAGCCAAAATTCACATTTGGAGAGCTTTGCATATAACTTGTGTTCCTGAAGGGTCTGTAATACAATCCGCAAATGACCCGTATATTCTTTCTCTGAACGAGAATATACCAGGATATCATCAATGAATACAACCACGAAAATATAAAGATAAGGCCTGAATACAGTGTTTATGAGATCCATAAAAGCTGTCGGGGCATTTGTTAGCCCCAACGACATTACTAAGAACTCAAAATGCCCATATCTTGTTCGGAAGGCTGATTTTGGAATATCTTTCTCCTTGACTCTCAATTGAAAATACCCTGAAAGTAGGTCGATCTTGGAAAAGTACTTGGCTCCCTGGAGTTGGTCAACAATTCATCAATCCTTGGAAGTGGATATTTATTCTTTATGGTAACATTATTCAACTGTCGATAATCAATACACATCCTCAACGACCTGTCTTTCTTTCGTACGAACAAGACTGGCGCACCCCAAGGTGAAGTGCAAGGCCTAATGAAGCCTTTATCCAGCAAGTCCTTCAACTGTACTTTCAACTCTCGCAATTCTGCTGGGGCCATTCTATATAGAGGGATAGAAATTAGGTGAGTATCGGGCACCACATCGATGCCAAACTCAATCTCCCTTTCAAGAGGAAGACCTGGGAGTTCATCTGGAAAGACATCCGGAAATTCATTGACTACAGGAATTGGTTGTAGAATAGGCGACTTCGCCTCCGCGTCCATAACGCGAACGAGATGATTGATATATCCCTTAGAGATCATCTTTCTTGCCTTAAGGTAGGAAATAAACCTACCTTTTGGCGTAGCAATGTTTCCCTTCCATTCAAGGATGGGTTCACCAGGAAATTGAAATCTAACCATCTTCCTATGATAATCAACACTTGCATAGCATGAAGCCAACCAATCCATTGCCATTATTACATCAAAATCAACCATTTCTAATTCAAACAAATCTGCCGAGGTTTGACGACTACAAATCATCGTAGTGCAACCCCTATATACTCTCTTGACAACCACAGAATCTCCTATTGGAGTACATACCGCAAATGGTTTACTTATTAATTCAGGTTCAACATCAAACTTATCAGCCACAAGGGGTGTAACATAAGATAATGTGGATCCGGGATCAATCAATGCATATACATCATAAGAAAGCACTAATATACCTGTAATGACATCCGGTGATGACTCAAGATCATGTCGACCTGCTAGAGCATATAAGCGATTTTGAATACAACTTGAGCTCGGTTCAACACCTTCACCTCTACAACGACCTGCTGGCTGCTGAAAACCCCGTGCTGGAGGTCGAATTGATAAGGAAGAACCAGACACAGATCCAGTCGGCTGAGCCATACCACCATCTCTTCTAATAGGACAATCCTGCATCATATGGCCAGGCCGTCCGCAAGAATAACATGCATCAGAACCTCGACGGCATAGTCCTGAATGGTCTCTACCACACTGACCACAAAGTGGTGTTAGGGGTCTCATCTGGCTAGTATCCCTGTGATGTTGCGAGCCTGACGCCCGCGAACTCTAACCTGAACCCGAATAGATAGATCGATCATATCGAGGCCTCGGAAACTATGGAGGGGCACTAGTTACAGGTGGTGCCGAACTCCTCAAAAACTGGGGCCTGCCACTGCTTCTGAAGTCACCAGAATACCCCGTAAACCTCGTCCTCTTATGCTGACCCTTATCCTGCTCTCTGTCTGCTCTTTGCTGGCGCTTACGATTCTCTAATGTCTGGGCATAAGCCTGAATACGAGAAATATCCATGCCCTTTATCAAGGATGTTGTTGTGCACTCATTTATCAGGTGTGGTCCCAATCCGTTCACAAACAGATGAACCCTATCACCCATCTCGGCCACCATGTGAGGAGCATACCTTGCCAAGGAATCAAATTGCATATTGTACTCCCGCACGCTCATATTACCTTGTTTAAGGTTCAAGAATTTATCAGCTTTGGCTCGTCGTACCTCCACTGGCAGGTGGTGACGAAGAAATGCCTCAGAAAATTCATTTCACACAGGTGGTGGAGCATTTGGACCTCTGGATCTCTCCCAACTATCATATTAGAAAATTTCTAGGTCCCATAACAGGTAAGAAGCCAATTCCACTGCCTCCGTAACACTAGCATGCATAACCCACAGTATGCGATGAATCTGATCAATAGAAGTCTGTGGGTCCTCCTTGGGATCAGACCCGGTAGACACTGGAGAATCAAGATTAATAATATCTCGAACTCTCGTACTAACCGGTCCATCAGTAGCATCGATGTTTTGGCTCTGAGCCTAAGAAGATCCCAAGCTAGTCAGCAATTGTACTGCAATCCTCAAGTCCTGGTCTGTGGCACCAGATGAAGGGACTGGAGCTGCTGGGTGGCTCCTAATATCCTCTGGGGAAGGAGGAGTAGATGAGGTCCGAGAAGGCATCTCACTCTGAGGCTCACTTTGGCCTTTTCTAGCTTGGGGCACCTGACTGGTACCCTCGCCCGTATCTATACCAAGCCGTCTATTACTTGTTCGCTTTCTAGTCAAATTCATCGCTGAAGGAAAGCAAGGCGAATGTTAGAAATGAATACTTACAACTCAGCTCTGCGCACGATCTAGATTTAGAAAAGAGGGTAACATTCCTAAATGTCAGGCAGCCTCCTGATTATAAAATGTGGCGCGCTACACACCCGTAATCAGGACTCTGCTAGACACGGCTCATAGACAATTCCGAGGACACGACCTGCTCTGATACCAAGTATGTCACGACCCGATCGGAGGGCCGCGACTGGCACCGGACCCTACTTGCCGAGGACCGGCGTACCTGCTATTTTACTTTCCTTATTATCTATAAGGCCTATGAATGCCCTTGTAAGTAACAACAATAATCATAATTAGCTCATACCCTTCGATAACAATACATTTCATACATATCAACAGAAATATCGTGTCATGACGGAAACATACATATATAACATACCATGGCCGACACGGCCGTCATGCAAGAACTATACAACAAAAGATACATATGCCGATGAGGCAATTCAACTGTACATGAGTCAACCCAACACTTGTCTATACATACACTGACACTTGTCTATTCATACACTGATACTTGTCTATGAGCCTCTACAAGAACATACATAATACAACCTGCGTCGAAACAGGGCCCCGACATGCCCATAATGCCTACAACAAAATGCATACCGAGACTGTGGCAAGTCCGAAGGATGGATCTCGCCAATATCCGCTGAACTAGATGGCCTAATGTGGTGGGGGAGCTTCGTCAATCTGTCTGCCCGGACCTGCAGCACGACATGCGACGTCCACAAGTAAAAGGATGACAGTACGGATAATGTACTGAGTATGTAAGATAGGAAACATAATGTAAGAACAATAATAAGCATCAGGATAAGAAACATATAACCTGTACCATCTGAATGCCTCTAAGGGCGACTAACCATGTCATGCCTGACGTGCATATGCATATACATATATATATATATATATATATATTCTTTTTAAAATCATCACATACATATATATATACGCCTCTGTGGGCCTCTCATCATCATATACATACACCTCTGTGGGCCTCCTCATCATCATACCCAACTGATCAGTGGTTGCACAATAGGTGCCTGCCCGGCCGACTATAGCGCGGCGCGGTAAAGTAAAATAGCTGTCGTCTATAGCGCGACTAAAATAGAGTAAAACATATACTTGCACAATAGGTGCCTGCCCAGCCGACTATAGCGCGACGCGATGTAGTAAAGTAGATAATGCATGCTGGACTCATATGATTCATTCTATCATGGTGACATAAGGTCGAAGAAATAATAACATATCAATCCTCCCATAAGAGGGGAACAATATAAGCATTCCTAACTTCTAAGAATAGAGTATTCTTTGAGGGCTCGTATATTCGTTGCATTGTATAATTGGAGTCATGCAAAGAAAGAACGGTATAGTCTTACATACCTGGTATTCCTTGCGTAAATTTCAAGCTACGCACTGTCACAATTTCCTTAATCTACAGCGAAAGAAGCGATTCTGTCGTTATCCTCTAACATTATAGTTATAATCAGCCATAGCCCTAAATCTACATGGTGTTTCTCCATACCCTTCTTCCCCAAAAACTCCACAACAATGGTAGTAAGACATGCAACCTAAAACATTTACAACTTAGTCCATTTTCAGTGATTGACTTCAACCTAGGGTTCACATTATGCATAAAACGAGCTTACAAGGATTCTTAGGAAAAGAATGCATGAAAAGAGGGTGGTGACTTACCTTGCATGTGGATTATCTAGCCTTCTTCCTTGATTCTTCAATTCCTAGGTCTCACTCTCAATTAGGGCTTGCAGAAGGAGTAAAATCAGCTATGGCTTTTCTCCAATTCTTCAATTTCTAGATTCTTTCTCCAATTTAGAACTTGAAAGGAGAAGAAATTGGTTAAGTTTGTGTGGGACTATGAGAAAGGGTCGCAGGGGGTCTTCTTCTATATTTGAGTTTCAGAAAAATGAAGAAAGAACTGGGTTGGACCCCTTTTATAGGTCTGTCAATAAGTGACACACGTGTCTGACGTTTTCAGGTTTACGATCGCATTTCTACCGCAAAAACGATATGCGGTTCGCATTTTGGCCGCAAATCTCAGCCCAGAAATCCGTCACACTATGCGATGCAGGAGGTTCAGATTTGTGGTTCGCATTTTCAACAATGCGACCGCATTCTAGCCGCATTCCTGACGTTGATTTCAGCCCAGAACTCTGTTACACTCTGCGATGGAGGAGGTCACTTTTGCGGTCCGCATATGCATTATGCGGTCGCATAATGACCGCATTTCTGACACAGATTTCTGCTAGAAATCTATCTCAGTTTGCAATTTCAGTGTTGGATATGCGGCCCGCATGTGAGTTTTGCGGTAGCATATCCAACTTTGTGACACCTTTTGCTCTTTTCTTGACTTTTTGAACTATTTTTTCGGGTTCTTAGGCTCTTATATGTAAATTATCTCACGGTGCAATCTAAGTACGAAATCACGGGTTGTAACAGGTTTGACCTACATCGACCTCCATTTGTGAATTAGCGTCGACTGAAACTTCTTCACCGGGCGCTACGTTGTTTTTTTCACCCTGGTGGTCAACTTCGTTATCGACGTACAGAGGCACAGATTGTGAATGTGACATGGTTGTATTGTAACCTGAAATAAAAAATACTCCACAGAACAAGCGTAAAATAATTTGTGTGACAGAAAGTTGTATCAAACGCTCATTATTATCCTTAGCCCCACGGTGGGCGCCAAACTGTTTACCCTTGGCTTCGGATAACAATTAAATTTGTACGTAGTTTTAAGGACACGTGATTTGGTTTGATACTAATAAAAGGATGAATAAAAATAAAGACTAAATTCAATAAGTAAATTGAGAGAGAATGCAAACTATAAATCTACAACAGCTTGACTTTGAT
The DNA here is from genome assembly GCA_002018475.1 of Nicotiana obtusifolia. Lineage (NCBI taxonomy): Eukaryota > Viridiplantae > Streptophyta > Magnoliopsida > Solanales > Solanaceae > Nicotiana > Nicotiana obtusifolia. The sequence continues at coordinate 60,630 of MCJB01044075.1, read as the reverse complement.
AGAACTCTCTAAGATGGACAAATATGAAGCAAATGAATAAAGAAAATAATTAGAGCAGACTATATTTTTTGTATATTGATTTGTTGCTTTCTGATGCCTTTTATAAGTATGCTACCCCTTTATATAGGGAGGGGAATCAGTCTTATACAAGGTAAAATATCCCTTGAATTACTGACTTCAACGGCTTTGCTGATTTTCGCCGTAATTCCCGCCGAGATACTTACGTATCACGGGATTTCTGGTCCTTCTGTTACGCAAATCTGATAATTTTACCCTAGGGCATTTTTCCTTAATCGACCTCAACGATCTCGTCTCGGTCATCATGGCTTCGAGTTCCAATCCGATGATATCCAGTCTCGACCTTCATTCCTTGATGTCTTGACCCCAGCATACCGAGAAGTGATTCCAATCGACACCAACCGTATAAATTCGAACCCGATATTCCCTATGCAAGCGATCCGAGTTCGACCCCATACAGAAGGGCTTCTCCGTCGACGAGAATTTCTAAAGTTTTGTCTAAATAATTATAAGGCCGGCCAAAGTTGCCAATTTGCTTTAATGGAAGCCCAAGGAATCCAACAAGCCAAACGACTCATATTAAACTCATTTGAACATCTAGATGGTCCATTCCTTTCACTTATTCGCTCTAAGTCGCCGACCACATACGCCATTGGACCACTACACTTGCTCTATCTCTCATTTGATCGACGATCTCCTTGTGGTAACAGACAATCTTCATACAGTTTCTGGGAAGAAGACTACAGTTCCCTTGAATGGCTTGATGCACTACCCGTCAATTCAGTGATTTATGTAAGTTTTGGAACTCTTGCACTTTTGTCGAGGGAGGAAATTTTGGAATTTTGGCATGGCTTGGTAAATAGTGGAGTTAGATTTCTATAGGTTATGAGGCCCAACATACTAAAAGGAGGACAAATGGACCAACAGTTTTTGAAAGAGCTTAAGGAGGGTTACGTTGCAAAGAAAGAGGGTTCATAGTTAGTTGGGCTTCAGAACAGAAGGTATTGGCCCATTCAGCTATTGGTGGATTTCTAACGCATAGTGGTTGGAACTCATTGGAAAGCATTGTCTAAGGAAAGCCCATGATCTGTTGGCCTCATTATGTGGACCAACAAGTCACTAGCAGATTCGTAAGTGGGGTATGGTAAGTTGGGTCGGACATGAAAGATAACTGCGATAGATTCGTTATTGAGAGATCTGATGATGACAAAAAGGGATAAGTTCAAGAAATCGGCTGTAAATTTTATGAAGTTGGCAAAAGAAAGTGTTCGTTAAGGAGGTTCATCATACGATAACCTTGACCTTCTCATAAGTGATATTAAAAGGTTGACCACTAACCATGCAGGATGTCAAGAGTTGGAGGACACCTATATGTTTAAAGGGTAAAAAGATCTTCTTCGTTTCAATTTGATTGTCCTTTTTCATTTAGATAATTCAATACAACTTTCAGACTTGTGATGTGGATTATACTAACTGGTTATGGGTTTTGGAATAGCATCATGGGACTGTTATAAGTCCGCGTGTTAGTAATATTTGTATCATTTTAACGGTAGTGCGTAAAATGATCATAACTTGCTCTTAGAATAATGCGTGGTCAAGTAATATATAGCCTTAAAAAGGGTAATATATAGCAGGAATAATATTCCAACTTGGAATACAGATTTATATATACTTGATATATATCCTGATTTGAGATCCATTAAATAGCTCTGATTTATTGAAAAACTAACTTCAAAATTTGCAGAAATGGATTAATCTGTGCAACTCATAATAACTGGCAATCGTATAAAAATGGATATTTTTATCTGTTCACACAGGCCGCTGGAACGAGTCATGTGAAAACTGAAAGTTTTCTTCTCACGCTTGAAATAAGTATAATTTCTTCATTGACAAATATATTTATGACCCTCTTTACATGTGCCAAAGTATCAAGGCATCAGCCCACAAATAATTAATTAAAGACACAGATGAGAAGAAAACTGGGAAGAGCAGATGCTGCACCAACTCCATCTATGAAATATGAGACGCCAAAGCCTAATTTCACATATCCAGTCAAACAAACTGACCTCACATTATGGAGCACCAGCACAAAGAAGCAACGATTCCTCACGTTTTCATCTTCCCTCTTCCAATGCAAGGCCCAATTAACTCTATGCTGCAGCTGGCCGAGCTCTTCTGCCTTTCAGGCCTGAAGGTCACCTTCCTCAACACCATCCACAACCAAGAACGTCTCCTCCGCCACACCAATGTCCAATCTCGTTTCGAGCAATATCCCGGTTTTCAATTCCTCGCAATACCTGATGGCCTTCCCGAGGAACACCCGCGCTCGGTCGAACAATTCGGGGACATTATCAGCTCCGTGCAGACTGTGGCGGAGCCTTTTCTTAGCGAAATGCTCAGAAGTGGAGCCAAAGAACCGGTGACATGTGTTATACCAGATGCCCTGCCCTATTATGTGGTTCATATTGGAAATGAAATGGGAGTTCTAGTTATTCCCTTTGACACCATTAGCCCGTCCTGCGTTTGGGTTTACTTGTGTCTGTCAAAACTTATTGAATCTTGCGAGCTTCCCTTTGAAGGTACTCTCTCTTTCTCTCCCTCACTCATTTTTCTTTCTTGTTTTTGTTTCGTAAATTCAAGTCAAATAAGATTACCACTATTTACCAGCACCCTGCCCCCTCCCCCTCCCCCACCAAACACACTCACAGAGAAAAGAATATTATCGCTGGACACTAACGTTACTAGTAATGGCGTCCCAATATAGGGAGAGAAGCCTGAGTCATTATCTATTTGACAACTAATTATAATCTAAATTATTGTTATCTAGCTAGAAACATGTAACCGTGTTTCTCTCCCTATATGTTGGACTGAGTCAATCAGTTAAACTTCGACATTCACTTAGTAAACAAAGGTTTTGAGTTCGACTCTCAACAAGAGCATTTTATATTTTGTATTTTTGTATTTGCTTTTATTGTATTTGTTGCGTTAACGAATATAGTCTATATGTGTTGTATCCTTGTATACACACATGTATTTTACCTTGGTTGTATTCGTTGAGCGAACAAATGCAATTGACATAAGGTGTATTCATTGATACAAGTTGTATTTGTTGCACGTCTGAATACAAGTGATACAAACTGGTAACAATTGAATAGTAGCTATTAATAGTAATTAGGCAAACTATAGTTACGGATAGTAATTAGACTCTAAATTGTAGTGCTTTATGAAAATTCCTCAATATTTGAATGGCCAAATGCAAATAACTGTCTGAAAACTCGGGGCATTTGTATATCTATACCTAATTTTAGGGTCACAATTTAACTTATACCCACTTTGCACAAATTTTTACGAGTCTACCCACTTTAGGATCAACTTCAGACTTATTGGGTTTTGAAGTTAACAAAAATTAGTTTGAAGTGCAATGCCCTTAAGGCCAATTAAGTCTAAAGTGTAAAAATTACAATTAAGACCAAATAGGTATGAAGTGCAACAAATATTTTCACACACTTAAGGTCAAATAGGTCTAAAGTGAAAAAATTACACTTCAGATGCACTTAAGGGCAAATAGGTCTAAAATGCAACCAATATTTTCATGCACTTAAGGCCAAATAGGTCTTAAGTGCAACCAATGTTATCATGCACTAGGTCTGAAGTGAAAAAATTACACTTTAGATGCACTTAAAGCCAAATAGGTCTGAACTACAACCAATATTTTCATGCACTTAAGGCCAAATAGATCTGAGGTGAAAAAATTACACTTCAGATGCACTAAAGGCCAAATAGGTCTAAAGTGCAACCAATATTTTCATGCACTTAAGACCATGAAGGCCTGAAGTGCAAATTGTCTAGAAACAAAAAAGGTTCTTAGAATTTCAACAATCCAGCACGTGATTTAAAATCTGAATATACTCCAAATAAGCTCGAATTTGAAATATAACATCCAAATATCATCAAGAACAAATCTTATAAAATATATCAAAACAACAATAAATCTAACAAACTCATTTTGCAATTTAAGAAGAAGAAGAAGAAACCCAAAGCACTAGTAAAAAATAAAGCGTCACAACATCTCACCACTATAAAACACTATAAATTACCTTAAAATATGCTCAGAAATACCATATGCATTCACTGTCACCCTTATTTTCACAAGAGGAGAAGAAGAAGATGATGATGATAATTGACGATGACGATGAGGAAGAAGAAAAAGGATGAGGAGAAAAAGGCTTGAAGTTATTTAAATTTTGGGTACAAGTTAAAAAAAATTAAAAAGTGAGTACAGGTTAATGGGGGCAATCAAATAGAGCACCTAATGTAATTTTTACAAAACTCTTTTAATGGATTACTATTGGGCTAAACTAGTCCACATATACTCTTAGCATAATGTAATATTGTTTGCTTTAGGCCAAGCCTGCACGATTTTTCCTAATAAGGCTCATATCATTAAAAGATCACTATACCATATATGTAGACTCCTAATCTTTTCAGCTATAAATGTGAGAATTTGTTCGCATACCCAACAATCTCCCCCTCTAGCTAAGTTCCACGTGGTTCATCACCATGATCCACGGGTCTATCCCTCGAACTAAGCTCTAAATTATCTAATACCATAATTTGCGGGTCAATTTTCGAGATTCAATATATGCCGCCCACATTATGGATATATTTGTGGCAACCGAAGCCCACAACTAGCATCTTTTGATGTGCGCATCTCCAAGCTCGAAAGGGTAGTAAGCAAATCGAGTCCGCACCTTCACTCAGGTATTGCCTACTCGATCAGACGAACTTGGGCTCTGATGCCAATTGTTTGGCTAAACTAGCCCACATATACTCTTAACATGGTGTGATATTGTCAGATTTGGGCCAAATCCTTAATTTTGTTTCCAAAAAGCATCATACCATTAATAGATCCATACTCCTTATATGTAGGTTCTTAATCTTTTCAACTACTAATATTGGACTTTGTTCGCACACCTAACAAATACGTTTATCTAAGACGCTACTAAAATTAACGCTTACTTGCACAAACAGTTTCAAAATGTGTTGGTGGAAATTGAGGGGGACGACGTCGATTGCTCGTATAAAAGAGCTAAAAAAGATTCAAATAGAAATGCATATGAAAAAGATATGAAAATCAATGACAAACGATTTAAAGAATAAAAAGGGACATCGTAATACAGTTTGAATTTTCAGAAACTACAGTTTTATTGTCATTTTGATTCAGTGAGCTTGTGTGGAGCATCAACACTTGGAGACTCGAGCGGATTTATGCCGCTTTTATGATGTACGTAAACCTATGATTTTTTTGTCTAATTAAATATTTTATGTATATATTTCGTAAATTCACCTAATATAATCTATTAATTTCATGTTTCAAAAAAGATTGAATGTTAAATTATTTATTCAGAAAAACATAAATCAAATCCCACCTAATACTTTATTTTTGTCATATTTTCAATAATGCACTCATATTTTAAAAATCCTAAATCTGGCTCAAGATCCTACTAGACAATTTATGGAAAAGAATAACATACTAAAGGGTGAAAGAAAAAAGTTAATAGCTAACACTTTAGACTTGTATGCTTATTGGCAATCGGATAGAGAGAGTCAAGTCACTACTCACGTTCCGTAGCTCCCATTTACAGCCCGCCGTCTTTTGCGACCTTTCTCTTTAGAAACAGCCATTAAAAGAAAGGTAATTTGACTTGAAATGGCATTTTATCTTCCTATTTTTTTTTTCATTTATTAGATTCCCCACTTGAAATGACATATTGAAGGAAAATAATATTTGCTCCACGTTTAAACAAAAAATCATTCTGTATACGGGTGAAACTGGGTCTATGGGACACCCCAGTTTTCAATAAGGTGAATCGAGCAAAAGACGTGATGATAATGAGCCGGAATTGAGACAAGGGTCTCATCGAGATATGGTACGGGGACACGACGCCGCCTTCAGGAATATCAGGGCCATGACCCCGGAACGGTCCAAATCCCAAAAGGTTTCAAAGAGCATTATCGAGCAACCGAACACGATTAACAGACGGCTGTGATATTCATGACCGGCCGGGTATCACGGTGCAGATCTTGGCACGTACCGGCAGAAATTCGATGATTAGTTAAATGGAAGGTTATTTACCTTTTATGGAATTGTACCTGGAGTAGGACTTCCCTTCTATATAAAGGGGGGCCTGATTGTTCATTAAACACATTGTAACATGCATACCAAGGTAATATACTATTATTCTGTTATTCAAAGCTCTTACTTTTGTTGGTCAGTATTTCATTATTATAAGCCCGGGATCGAAGACAGATACCTCATTGAGACTGTCCTCGAGTCCATAAGTATCCCGCTCCTTATTTTCAAGCAGTTTGATAATTTATTACATCTCTTATCTATTTATTCTGGTAATCTTACCGTTTGTATTGAATAAATCCACGTATCCTTAAAATCACTTACAAATTTAGTTGTTATCGATTTTTTAGGTTAAACACTTTGGCACCCACCATGGGGATAAGGATAATAGTGGCAATTTGATACAAATATCCATAACGTACCCTATTTTGCACTTATTCTTTGAAGTGTCTTTAATTTCAGGTCAAAGTTTATAAGATCGAACTCAAATCTGCCCCTCTAAACGTGAATGCTGAATCCGGTCACCATGGCGAGAACAACAATATGGTACTCAGTAACAAGGTGCCCCTTGTTGATCGCAACGGAGTTCCGGCCGTGGACCTGATCGATGCTAACTCACATGTGGCCATCAACGCGAATTTGCCAACTGATCCTGAGAACAGTGTCCGCGGGGGAATCCGATTGGTAGCCAAAAATACACATGACGATGAAGGAGGTGGGATCAACTTGCGAGTGATTTTTGAAATGATACAGGCTCAACTAGCGATAGCCCAACTACATAACCAAAGCCGCGCCCCTAGCAGAGTTGAGCCCGAGCCATCCAGAGAATCACTCACAGAACTGAACCTGTCACGGAGAGGCCAAGTGAAGCTGAACTCGGGACTAACCCGAGATCATAAAAATGCTTGAGGAACTAACAAAACGGGTAGAATCAGGAGAAAAGAAAATCGAGCCAATGACAAAAAGGTGGATACCTACAATTCCAGGTCGACCAAATCCCAGGAGCACCACCGATATTGAACGGCCTGGATTCCAAGAAGTTTGTTCAAAAACCTTTTCCTCCGAGCGCAGCTCCAAAACCAATCCCAAAGAAGTTCCGCATGCCCGAGATTCCTAAGTACTTTGTCAAAGGGAGCTATGATATAGTATCACAACTTACCCCCTAATTCTATTGATTCATTTGCTATGCTTGCAGACTCCATCGTGAAAGCACATGCCGAGGCCATCAAGGTCGAGACCGGGAAGTCAAACCTTTTCAAAGTGAAATAGAGAGATAATGAGATGCTAAGGGAATTTGTGTCCCGATTTCAAATAGAACGAATGGACATGCTTTCGTTCACGGACGATTGGACCGTTAAGGCCTTCACCCAAGGACTCAATACTCAAAGCTCATTGGCTTGACACCAGTTGAAGCAAAATCTGATAGAATATCCGGCTGTAATTTGGGCCAACGTACATAACCGGTATCAATCAAAAATCAGGTTGAAGATGATCAGCTTGGGGCCCCTTCCGGGTCCATTTACCCCGTTAGAGCTGGTGACAAATCCAAAAGAGTCATTGATCGTGAACCAAGTTCAAATAGGGACCGGTATCAACCATACAATGGAGATCGAAGGGTAATGGGTATGGACGAAACCCTGTGAGAAGTGAAAGGAGGAACGACCGAAGTCAAAATGGTCGGGATCTCATGAGCAAAAGTAGTTTTGGCAAATATGTCGAGCCTAAGGAAGTGCCAAGGCTATCGGAGTATAACTTCAACGTCGACGATGCTGCCATCGTATCTGCCATTGGACGCATCAAAGATAGGAAGTGGCCTCGACCTCTACAGTCCGACCTTGCTCAAAAGGACCCCAACCTAATATGTAAATATCATGGCACTCACGGCCACAGAACCGAAGATTGCCGACACCTAAGAGAGGAAGTAGCCCGGTTATTCAACAACGGAAACCTCCAGAAGTTCTTGAGTGATAGAGCCAAAAATCACTTCAGGAATAGGGAGTCCAATATGCAGACCGAGCTAGAGGAACCTCATCACATCATCAATATAATTATTGGTGGGATTCACGTCCCCTAGGGACCGATGCTGAAATGCACCAAAGTGTCCATCACAAGGGAAAAACGGACTCGGGATTACATGCCAGAAGGATTCGTATCCTTTAACGACGAGGACGCTGAAGGCATCGTACAACCGCACAATGATGCACTGAAGATATCTGTACTCATAAATAAATCTCGGGTTAAGCGTGTGTTAATTGATCCAGGTAGCTCAGCCAATATCATCAAATCAAGAGTCATAGAACAGCTGGGTCTACAAGGCCAAATTGTGGCTGTAGTCCAAGTTCTAAACGGGTTCAACATAGCATGTGAGACCACTAACGGGGAGATAATGCTACCGGTGAACACCGTCAGAACTGTTCAGGAAATAAAGTTCTACGTGATCGAAGGAGATATGAGATAAATGCTCTGTTCGGGAGGCTATGGATTCACAACATGAGGGCAGTTCCCTCGAGACTGCACCAGTGTTAAAATTCCTAATGCCGGGAGGGATTAAAACAATATACGGAGAACAACCGGCCGTAAAAAAGACGTTCGCGGTCGACGAGGTGGTCCTGATATCCGCACTTTCGACACCAAAGGATCCGAGCTCGGCCACCAAGGAAGAGACCAAATAGCAATCACCGACACCAGCCCCGACCGAACCAGAAAGGCAGGGGACGGGCGAGGATGACGACTACGGAGTTCCCACCTCTTTCATAACTCCCGATGATTCCGATGCCACCAAATAAACGATCGTAAAACCGGAGCAAGTAATACTGATCGAACATCTGCCCGATCGTAAGGTATACTTGTGCACGGGGGTTAAGCCTCGAGCTCAGGAAAAAACTCATTAAATTCCTTATAGGTAACATAGATTGTTTCTCTTGGTCCCACCTTGATATGACAGAGATCCCCCTGGAAATAACTGCTCGCAAGTTGAGTTTGGATCCGAAGTTCCACCCGATCAAATAGAAAAGGAGGCCTCAGTCCGAAGTCAAGCATACATTCATCAAAAACAAGGTATCTAAACTCCTTATAATAGGATCCATTCGGGAAGTTAAGTACCCGGATTGGTTAGCAAACGTAGTTGTAGTCCTTAAAAATGGGAATAAATTAAGAATGTATGTAGACTACAAAGACTTGAACAAGGCATGTCCCTAGAACTCTTTTCCTTTGCCTAACAATGAACGCATGATCGATGTGACGGCCGGCCACGAGATCCTCGACTTTCTCGATGCCTATTCCAGGTACAAACAAACTCGAATGGACCCGGGCGACCAGGAAAAAATGTCTATCATCACTAAATACGTCACCTACTGCTATAACGTAATGCCCCATTTGGACTAAAAAACGCCGATGCCACTGAGCAACGCCTAGTAAATCGGATGTTCGAAGAACAAATAGAAAAATTAATAGAGGTTTACATTGACGATATATTAGTTAATTTCCTGCGAGCAGAGGACCATTTGAAAGATTTGTAGGAAACCCTTAACATCGTGGCCGACTTCACGCTGGCCCTAATACCCGAAGTCTAAAGGGAATTGATGTTGAACACGGGGATTTCCTCCGAAATCTGGACCCTCTTTACGGACGGTGCCTCGAGCGCAAAGGGGTCCGGACTTGGCATCGTGTTGAAACCACCGACGAGTAATGTAGTTAGACAATCTATTAGAACTATAAAATTGACTAACGAGGCTGAGTATGAGGTCTTGATTGCAGGTCTCAAAAGTGGCTAAAAGTCTCGCGGCCTAGGTGATCGAAGATAAGTGCGATTCCCTCCTCGTGGTAAACCAAGCCAATGGGAAGTTTGAAGTCAAAGAGGAACGAATGCGAAGGTACTTGGATAAGCTACAAGTAACGCTACATCGGTTCGAGGAATGGACCTTGCAACATATACCTCGGGACCAAAACAGCGAAGCCGATGCTCTTGCTAACTTGTGATCGTCGGTTAATGACGATGAATTTAGCTCGGGAACCATCGTACAGTTCATGAAATTGGTAGTGGAAGAAGGCCACGCCGAGATAAATTTTACAAGCCTGACCTGAGAAAGGAGAAATAAGTACATAGATTACTTGAGGACTGGAAAGCTGCCCTCGGATCCTAAAGAATAGAGAGATCTGTGCACAAAGGCAGCCATGTTCAGCCTGTCCAAGGACAATACCCTATTCAGGAGAATGTTCGATAGACCACTCGCCATATGTCTAGGACTGGGAGATACCGAATATGTTTTGAAGAGGTTCACGAAGGCACATGGTGGAACCATTCGGGCACCAAATCTTTGGTTCGTAAAATAATCAGAGCCGGCTACTACTGGATCGATACGGAGAAAGATGCAAAGAAGTTCGTGCGAAAATACGACGAGTGTCAGAGGTATGCACCGATGATTCATCAGCCCGGAGACCTACTACATTGGGTCTTGTCACCCTGGCCATTCATGAAATAGGGAATGGACATCATCGACCCCCTGCCATAGGCCCCTGGTAAGGTTCAATTTATATTATTTATGACTAACTATTTTTCCAAATGTATGGAAGCCCAGGAATTTGAGAAAGTCAGGGAGAAAGACGTTATTGATTTTATTTGGGACCACATAATACACCGGTTCGGAATGCCGATCGAGATCATGTGCGACAATTGGAAGCAGTTCATCGGCAGTAAGGTGAATAAATATTTCGACGACCATAAGATGAAAAGGATCCTATCAACACCCTCTCACCCTAGTGTACGAAAAGGCGGAGTCTACGAACAAAACCATACTCCAAAATCTTAAGAAGAGGTTTGTCGACGCCAAAGGAAAATGGAAGGAAATTTTGCCCGAAGTCCTATGGGCGTATCGTACAACCTCAAAATCTAGTACCGGGGCCACCCCATTCTCGATGGTCTATGGTGTCGAAACACTAATAACGGTCAAAGTAGGAGAATTGAGTCTTAGGTTTTGATATGCGATCGAAGAATCAAATGATGAGGCCATGAGCACGAGCCTGGAACTGTTGGATGAAAGGCGCGAAGCCGCCCTCGTTCGGTTGGCCGCCCAAAAACATTGGATCGAAACGTATTATAAGCAGAGAGCCAACCTCTAACACTTCAATATCGTGGAGTTGGTGTTAAGAAAGGTGACACTGAACACCGGGAACCCTAACAAAGGGAAGCTGGGACCAAATTGGGAAGGTCCATATCGAATTATCGAGGTCAGCGGAAAAGGATCATACAAACTCGAAGAAGTGAACAGTGAGCAACAACCGAACAACTGGAACGTAACTCACTTAAAACGATACTACTGCTAAGGTACTACCCCAATCGTTCTTTTCTTTACATGTGTTACGAATTGGATTGATGCTTGCAGGCAACAGCCAAAGAATGATATGGCTTAAGCCTGAAAGCACGTGTTGCACTCTTTTTTCCTTGAACTGGTTTTGTCCGAAATAGGTTTTCTGGCAAGATTTTAACGAGGCAACGGTAAATCGTGCTAACTTAGAATTAAAGACTGGTTATGAACCAGAGTCGAAGATCACATCAACAGTATTCGGACCCTCTCTATATTTTGCTTTTTCAAGCTATGAATGTGGAGATCAGGTTGAAGAGTGAAAGCAACGAAGTGGTATGAAGTTCGACCTCGAATACTAGGGGCCATCACCCTCGGATAACGATTTTAGCAAGGAAAAAAACATTGTACTCAAACAGTTTGGGCTCGGTGGATAGAATTTATTGTAAGGTCCAAATGGTCAAATGAACCGTGCCCACATAGGCCACTTAAGCCATAACATGAAGCTTGTATACATTTACAATTTTGTATGTTGCGCACAAAAATGAAAGGAAGTTTTTACCTTGCAGATACATATTTTGTCTCCTAAAATCTACTACATTTTGCTCCTTAAGGACATCGAGCCCAAGGGCCAGCTCTATATGGATCCAAGAGAACACCCCCACTCGGGGACTGTCGTCCAAGGCCAACTTGGATGGCTCAGGCTGTCGAAGCCCGGGGGCACAAAAACCTATTAGGCAGTGCCCAAACTTTAAAGGCTACGGTCACCCCCGCTCGGGGACTGTCGTCCTGGGCAAGCCCGAGTGGCTCGGGTATCGAAGCCCGTGGTAATAAGCTTATTGGAAAATGCCCGAACTTAAAAGGCTATGACCATCCTAGAAACAACTCGGAGACGTCCGAAACCCACAACCAAAATATAAGGCCTTCAAAAATTCTAAACCAGTCCAAAGGCTACCCTCGACAAAATTATAATCTAAAAGTTTCTAAGTAAGCACTTTGGAGAAAGCTTCCGGTCATACCAATCCCTACGAATTTTGAGCAAAATTACATTGAAAACCAGCCTTGATCGAACCTCCGAACATGAACTTATTACTACGTGCTAAGGCATTTGAAATCTTTGCAATCATAAAGAAAAAGCCAAAAGAAACAAACTTGAAAATAGCCAAAGGGAAAAAAAAAAGCCTTGTATATATATATAAAGATCATTACAATGGCCAAACGGCCTCAACAAGATATACAAAAATACAAAAACAAAGAAAATCTACAGGACACCTAAGCTTGATCTTCACCGGAGCCCGCCTCGTCACCGGGACTATCGGGGTCTTCTCCACCCTCGAATTCGCCTGAACCCTCGGAGCCTTCCTCTTCCTCGGGATATGCCAACTTCTTGGCCTCAGCCTCGAGCCTCTTAGCTTTTTCGATCTCGGTCGAAAAGTCGAAACCCCGGGCTTGAACTTCCTCGAGAGCCTCTCTTCGGGACTGCCACTTCACGTATTCGACAGTGACTTTCAGGCGGTCCTGAACTACCTCAGCGTCAGCTTTGTACTGGGCCACCATCTCTTCAACATCGGCCCTGGTTATTTCCACAGGTGACTTGGCTATTTTAAGCTTCTTGCCAAGGGTATCCCGTTCAACAGCGGCTGAGCTTATGAGACTGGAGGTCTTCAATTTTTTGGGACCACCTCAGCTTTCTCCCTCACCGCTCAAAATTGGACCTCCGCCGAGGCCAAATGCTCCTGAGAAGTCTCTTTTCCGAATCGGTCCATTTTTCCCTTCCACTCCTCGGTTATGGCCTTGACCTCGTCCTACTTGGCTCGAAGTTGGTCGATCCGATCAAGCTTCTGCTAGACCTGCAGGTTTTGAGTGTTAGTTATCAAGCATATCTCGTCATCACTAACTTCAAAGATCTTTATCTATTCCACCAGGTTGTCATGTTCTTTCCGAGCCGCGTCCAACTCAGCCCGAAGATTCTTGACTTCTCCTTCGCGCTGCTCGCTGAGAAGCTTATACATTTCCCTGTTCTCAGCGAGCTCTTTGACCTCGGCCTCGAGTTGGCTAGCTTATCCCGGTACCGGAGAAGGGTTTCATGGTGGAGCACCGAGGCCTGCAAAATGTGAAAAGAAAAGGCATTAGAGTCATCAAAAACTGAATTTGAAGATAAAAGAGTGTGATAACCCTTTATCCGGTTCAACGCCTGTTGTGCTTCGTTGAACAAGCATGACGCATCCACCTCATTCATTTTTGCCTAATCTTCTTAGGTTACCAGGCACCAGGCACCAGGCACCAGAGGTAGCTAGCTACCCAACAAGGGCAGAAAGAACCCGGGCATCCTCCGGGATGGTAATAACAACTGATCGCTTCCAGCCAAGATCCATGCTTGGAGCAGGGAACCGGTTGACCAACCTCGGGCTCGAGTTCGGCCCACTGACCTCCGAGGATGAACTTTTCCTCAGCACCTCTAAGTCACCCAACCCGGAGAAGTCTTCCAGGGCGGTTGAGTCTACACCATCAAAGTAGCATCGGAGGGGATCATCCGCTCCATGAGCCCCTTCATTGGATCACTCTTTCGTCGCTCGGGCTTTATCAAACATGGACTTTGTGAATGAGGGCGATATCGAATTTCTATAACACCGGGAGGAGCAGAGCCGGCGACTCGAGAGGTCTCGACCCTCACCTCTGTACCAGCCTCGTGAGCTTGAAGGGGATTAGCCTCTGTTGTTTCCCCCTCGGCTGCCACCTGTTCCTCGGGAACGGACGGCTTGTGGGCCATAAAAAGATCGTCCATCTCGGGCTCATCCTTGAGCTGAAAGAGTGAATCTGGGTCAGGCACTCGGGAGCTGGAGTTTTCCCTTGGCTTACGAGCCAACCTTCTCCTTGGTTTCTTCTTCTTCGAGCTCGAGGAACTGATGCCCTCCTCTTTTTCTTCTCCCTTGTTGTGGCTTCGGGCTGCCCCGAAGCAGAAGGATCAGCAGGCAGGTCCTCGCCCCCTGCCAAGGGCCTAAGATCGATGGTCTTAGGCAAGCCTGCAAAAAGAAGAGAAGCAATGAGGACATAGTGTTGAAAAAGAAAGTCTAGTACTGCTTACTCGGAGAGAGGAATCTTTCTGTGAGAACGGGCCTCCCAGCGGCCCTTCGAGAGCTCGCGCCACGAGCGTTCAGCATAAGGCATCTGTGAACAAATGCCTCTGATCCACTCCTTGAACCGAAAAATGGTGTTTGGGACTTGAGCCAGAGCTGCACCACAACAAGCACCGATGAGAAAAGGGAAGATAAAACATAAAATCAACGTTTTAAAGGAGTTATAATTATGTGACACATTCCACTTCCCGGGGAATGGCCTTCACTCGGTAGGGATCAAGTCTATGATCCTCACCCGGGCAAAGCGTCCCTGCTAGCCCCGATCCCGGTCCTCGTCGATACTTGAACATGGGGCTTTGCTGGCTCGGCGTACAAGCATTATCAGACCCCCCCTCTGGAAGATTTGGGGACTATACAAGCAGAGTAGATGATAGATGGTGAACGTGCCGGAATTAATTTGTTCACAGAAAATCGGAGGAGAATCACAATCTTCCACAGCGATGGGTGGATCTGGCCAAGACATACTTCGTACCTCCTACAGAAGTCCAGGTTGACCGGGTCCACCGGGCCCAATATAAAGGTATAAGTGTAGTCATTCAGATATCCCTCAACATGGGTAGTAATGTCGTCATCAGGCCTGGGAATCATTACGTCCTTATCCGTCTAACCGTAGTTCTTTCGAACCATAGGAAGAACAGCCTCAGTAATGGAGCAGATGTACCATTACACCACCTCACCTCGGCCTTGGATTGAAGAGAGCTTTTCGACCTTGAAGTCGTCATTAATCGAACACCCCCGGGGACGAACATTTTCAAGGGGGCTTCGACCGCCGGTTCATCAGTGGTCGTGCCCGGAGTAGACCTCTTGAAGACGACCACATCAAGGGCGGTCTCCTCGACCTCAATGGTTGGCTGCGAGGCAGAAGAAGCACCTTTCTAGGGAATGATTTTGGAAATCTTTGCCATTTTTATCTGGGTAAAAGGTTTGAAAGTGTAAAAGAAGATGAGCAGATGAAGAGTAAAAGCTTGCTGAGAAAATCAAGCACGCTGGCTTAAGTGAAGGTCAAAAGAAAGATTGCAATTTGAAGAACGAAGGTAAGAATGTTGAAAGATGAAGGAAGGCGGTGATATCTTGATGGATCAAAGGTAGGAGCTTGGTCAAAAGTAAAAAATCAATGAAGGAAGGAGTATTTATAGAGGTTGTGCGCCGTTTCGCATCCAGGAACGACTTGCTGATGGCTGACACGCGTTTGGGGTTAGTACGACGCGACTAACGGGACGTTTTGATTTCTTTGTCGTTTTGTTTCATGGCGTGCTGAAGAAGGGATCGAAGAACTCATGTCGTTCCTCGTCGTTTCCGTAAAACTTACTCTCCGAGAAACGAGGGGACTATCTGTATACGGGTGAAATCGGGCCTATGGGACACCCAGTTTCCTATAAGGTGAATCGAGCAAGAGACGTGATGATAAAGAGGCAGAATCGAGGCAAGGATCTCATCGAGATAGGGTCGGGGAACACGACGTCCACCTTCGGGAATATCAGGGCCATGACCCCGGGATCGGTCTAAATCCCAAAAGACTTCAAAGAACTTTATTGAGCAACCGAACACAATTAATAGAGCGCCATGATATTTGTGACCGGCCGGGTATCACGGTGCAGATCCTGGCTCATACCAGCGAAAATCCGGTGCTTAGTTAAACGGAAGGTCTTTTGCCTTTTTATGGAATTGTATCTAGAGTAGGACTACCCTACTATATAAATGGGGGTCTGATTGTTCATTAAACACATTGTAACATGCATACCAAGACAATATATTATTATTCTGTTATTCAAAGCTCTTACGTTTGGTGGTCGGTGTTTCATTATTATAAGTCCAGAATCGAAGACGGATACCTCATTGAGGCTGCCCTGGAGTCCAAAATCATCCCCCTATTTTCAAGTGGTTTGATAATTTATTACATCTCTTATCTGTTTATTCTGATAATATTTACCGTTTGTATTGAACAAAATTCATGTATCCTTAAAACCATTTACAAATTTAATTATTATCCGTTTTCTAGGGTAAACACATCCAAACCTGGAATGCCGCAATTTTAAATTTAACCAAACTAACTTTATATTTTCTTATTAGACAATGACTTGGATGCATCTGTAACACATATACCGGCCATGGAAGGTCTTCTTCGCCGGCGAGATCTTCCACACTTTTGTCTCATGGATTATAAGACAGATCCATAATTCCTAGCCGTTTTGAAGCAGATTGAGCGGATCCCACAAAACCATGGTCTTATATTGAATACATTTGAAGATTTAGATAGGTCTTTTCTTTCTTGCATTCGTTCCTACTCTCCCAAAACATATGCAATTGGGCCTGTACACTTGCACTTAAAGGCTAAACTTGCTTCAAAAAACACTCCATCTTGCCCTTCTCAAATAGTTTGTGGGAAGAAGATAATAGTTCTATTAAATGGCTTGATGCGTAGCCCACGGGATCAGTAATTTATGTGAGTTTTGGAAGTGCTGTAGTTTTATCAAAGGAGGAAATTTTAGAATTTCGACATGGGCTATTGAATAGTAAAGTTGAATTTTTGTGGGTTATGAGGCCCAACATTTTAAAGGGAGGCAAATCAGACGTCCAATTTATGAAGGAACTTGCAGAGGGTTGCAAGGGAAATGGCTATGTAGTGAGTTGAGCTCCACAAAAGATGGTACTAGCCCACCCATCCATTGCTGGATTTTTAACACACAGCGGGTATTGGAAAGTGTCATCGAGGGAAAGCCCATGATATGCTGGCCACAATATGTGGATCAGCGAGTCACAAGTAGATTACTAAATGAATTATGGCAAATTGGGTTGGACATGAAGGACATGTGTGATAGATCAACTATAGAAAGAATGATAAAGGATCTGATGGAAACAAAAAGAGACGAGCTCAAGAAATCAATTGAGGAATTATCAAAGTTGGCAAAACTAAGTGCTGGAGAAGGAGGTTCATCGTACAATAATCTCGACTGTCTCATTGATGACATCAAAGAGTTGGCTAGAACTAAAGAAAATGGAAACATAAGAACGTGCATGCTAAGCTTGTGTGTTTTTTTATTTCTGCTGCCGAATAGTAGGTATCAGTTTGGCATGGGGTCCTAAAATTTGTCGTCGTTTTCTTCTACTGTTCTGTTGAAAACTATTCCCTCTGTTTCAATTTAGACGAGTTAGTTTGATTCAGCACGGCGTTTAAGAAAAAAAAAAAAGAAGACTCTTAAAACTTATGGTCTTAAAAGTTTAAGGGGTAAAAACTTTGTGAGGCCATGACATTTGTATGATTATAAAAGCTTCTCACTAATGATAAAATAAATAAAATAAAAAATTTAAAATTAAATTATTTTTAAATTTAAAAAAATATCATTTATTTTTAAATGGACTAAAAAGGAAAGTACCACATCTTATTTTTTCCACTTGAGAGAGACTTCTTTTTACTTTCTCTTTTTCTTGATGACCAATTTTGTTTTGTTACGGAAGCAACGAACATAAACTATGAATTTTGTTTACCCTTAAAACCGAGTAACAATTGAATTTGTTCGTAGTGCTAAGGATGCGCGAATCAATTTGATACAATGTAAAATATGAAGCCAATAACTTAGAAATATGATGGATAAAAGTAGTAATCAAACCATAGTGATTGAGTAGCCGGTGACAAAATATAAAAGTAGACAAAATTTGATGAACTGTAGCAACGAGCAGTAGCGATTTCTAGTATTTTCTCTTGTCAGTATTGTGTGTTACAATGAAGGTCGAATGCCCTTCTTATAGGTAGATGAAAGAGCCCTATACATGGTAAAAGTCTAATTACAAGGTAAATCCCTTCAATTACGGGATGGAATATCCTAAAATGGTGGCTTAACGTCTATAACGGTTGAGATATTTACTCCAGGCGAGATATGAGGAATCCACGAAATATCCAGTTGAAACTGACCTTCTGTTACGAGATGTGCTTTTGGTCGGTCAACATCGGTCACCCCGTTTCGGTTGCTCCAATTTCGCGCTCGACTAGCTGACCTCGGGTCGAGGCAACCCGGTCTCGTATCATATCCGGGCTCGACCCTTCTCGAGCAATCGATCACATTTGACCCAATACAGCAACCCGGTCTCATATCATATCCGGGCTCGACCCTTCTCGAGTACTCAATCGGAGTCGACCCAATACAGATAGTCCCCTCGTTTATTGGAGAGTAAGGACAAAAAATGATATGAACTGTCATTTCTCGGGCTCTTTGGCTAAGTAATCGATATATCCATTAAGCGTGCCACAAAGTCGGAGTCCGCAAACCGTTCAACCCTACAAGAACTTCCTATTAGCGTGTGACGGCAGCGCCGTGACGTGCATGGCTATCAACGTAGGAAATCATTGCCTGTCCCATCCACCTGCACAACTCTGCAACTTCTGCGTGCGCATTTAATGTTTCTTTGCATCGTGCTCTGAACCGCCGCTTTCTCACCGCTTTTTGAGAAAGCATAAATACTTCTCTCCCTCTTTGCGTTTTACTTCTTTACTTTCACGCTGATTATCAATTTGCTTCTCTTAGCTTTTTCACCAGAAAAACTTTTAGTCTTCTTCATCAGAAACTCCTCTTCTCCTTAGTTTCTTGCTTCTGCTACTTCAATGGCCAAAACTTCTAAATCAGTCCCTCAGAAACAAGCTTCCCCTGCCCAGCCTGTTGAAGAGGCTGAGCCGATCTGTACTGAGGAAACCTCCATGGAGCCCCCATTAAAGGCTTTCATACCAGTAGGGTGCTTCATAGGCTCCGACTTCAAAGTCGAGAAGCCTTCCCCGGTGCCTGGCCGAGGCTAACCGGTCTCGGAATATATTAGCTCGATCACCCAAAAACACCTTGAAAGGGTGAAGGCCGAGTGCCAGTGGGCTGATAAGGACGTAATAATCCCTTCTCCGAACGAAGCCATTACCACACATGTAGAGGGATACCTTAGTGTATATACTTATCCGTTTACATTAGGACCCATAGACCCTATAATTATCGAGTTTTGTAGGAGATATAATGTCACTCTAGGTCAAGTCCACCCTTCTGTGTGGCGTATAGTTTACCTTTTCCGTTTTTTCGTAGATAAGGTCGAAGGGGGGCACCCTTTTACCATCAACCATTTACTTCGATTATACAGTCCCCGGATGTTCTGGGAGGGGGGGGGGCTGATCAAACTAGCTCGCCAGGCCAGCAAGGCTCCATTCTCGAGCGTTGACGAAGATAGGGATCGGGGCTGGATGAGCCGATATGTCCGAATTAAAACCTCCGACTTGATCCCTGCCGACAATATGCCGTTCCCCGAGAAGTGGAATATGAAACATAAGCGCCTCTCTATTTAAGATTTCTTATTACTATCCTTCAATGTTTAACTGATGTATTATGGTGTGCAGCCGTTTGCCAAGCACCGGCCGCAATTGAGGACTTGAAGGAGTGGGTCAGGAAGGTCGTGGCCTAGAGGTCCTATTCCGAGCGGGCCTGGAGAGAGATATCAAAAGGTCTTTGGGAGGCCAAGAACCATGGTGAGCTTTATCGATATTCATATTTTCCAAAACGATCGACACCAACACTTAATCTTTTGAAAATTTACTTTGCAGGTCTCTCGAAGGATGCCGAGCTGAGGTCGGCTGTTACCGGTGGGATAGCTCCTCGTCCCCTTCCCACATCGGGAAAAGAAGGAGGGAAAAAGAGGAAAAGGGCTCCCGACCACACTGAACCCGAAAAGAAGAAGGGCAGGAGAACAATGATAGCTTGTAAAGTCACAGTCACTGACCCTTCCATTACGTCGAGCGATGACTCTGAGGGGGAAAAGAGCCCCGAAATTGTACATGACAAATCCCCTCAAGAAGTCCCCGAGCCAAGCGTAGAAGAAATCGGTGCCTCCCATGGAGAGAATATTGAAATGGGAGCAAGGACCGGAGACCGGACCAAGGTGCAGGCGGCGGCACAAAGATCCTCGGACATCCCCGAGATAGTACATTCACCTTCCTTTTCAGAGACAACTTTGAAGGATGCCCAAGATGTAAGTGTACATACGCCGAGCAAGGTGCCGGCCACAGCAGGGACCTTCGAAGAATTTTTTGACGGGGTGCCGTCGGCTGATACTTTTGGCCTCGAAGTTCCCAGAAGGAGTCCCCCAGCCGAGACAAGTGGAGTATCGGCTGGTATCAAATTAGTCGATAAATTCCCTGCACCGAGCTCGAACCTTGAACGGAGGAGGGTGATAACCTTTACTGTCCCCGATGACGCCCGAGCATTAGGTCCACCGGTAGGCGTAGCTAGCAATCTCCACAGCTTGGTGACTGAAGAAGATCGGGCCGTAATGAACGATGTGGATTGGGCTTGCTTATTCAATGAAGCTCAACAGGCATCGAACAAGGTACGTTTTCTTGTTTACTTTAAACTATACTCAATGCTTCGGTTCCAAACTCATACTGACAATTTTTAATTTGAATTTTCTACAGTCTTCGGTGCTTTATCACGAAATGTTCCTTCGCATCAAAGAAGGAATGGCACAAGAATGGGATCGACGTCAGTGGCTTGAAAATCAAATGTCAAGTCTCCGGGCCGAACTAAACTTTGTAAGGAAAGAGCATGCCTCTTGCGTTGATCGCATGGGGCAAATGGACAATCGGTTGGACCAACTCCGGTTCGAGCTAAACGAGGCAAAGGCTGAAACGAGCGGTTGGAGAGCCAAGGCCGAGATCCTAGCTGCAGAGAAACAGGCTCTCCAAGAACAGGCCTCGGAAGCGCAAGAAAGAATCGGAGCCCTGCTTAAGGACAATGAGTTCCAACGGCTCCAAGTCGAGTCGCTTAACCAAGACCGGGCAGCTCTGACCAATCGACTTCAGGAAGCGAAATCGGAGATCGCCACTACCAAGGCCAAAACCGAAGGTTTGATAGCTCAATATAGAGCTGATGCTGAGGTCGCTCATGAGCAGTCAAAGACGCTGGTCGAGTACACTCAATGCCAAACTCGCCTTTTTGTTCTCGAGGAGCTCCAGGCCCGTGGTCTCAATTTGTCTTCCGATGTCGCTGATGTATCGAAAGTTGAAGATGAAATGAGAAGAAAAACCTTTCCTGAAGAGTATGAAGACGGCTCGGACTGATGTTGTATTTATATTTCGTAGCCTGAGTCATGTAAAGATCCCATCTTGTATAAAGACATCTTTTAACATATTTTGAATCTGTCTCTTGATTTTCATGCCTTATCGTATTCTACCTTTGGCTAGGATTATAAATTGCGACCAACTGAATCGATCAATAATTAGCTCGGCCTTAACCTTGTAGCGAGCTCAGAATGTGTTAATAACTAGTTCGGCCTTAGCCTTGTTGCAAATTCAAAATGGGTTAATAACTAGTTCGGCCTTAGCCTTGTTGCAAATTCGGAACGAGTTAAACGAGCTTTTATTTACTCCGCTTTCAACCATTAAGCTTGTGTGAATCGGGGCTATGCCTTAGCAAAAATTAGACCCCTATCAATCAGATTCGATCTTAACCTTGTTTCGGAGTCTTGTCCTTACAAACTTCGATCAGTTATGAATTTTTAATTTAATTTGGCCTTGGCCGTAAACCGGGATTGCCTAGATAGGTCTTAGTTCCCTTTGCGTTTTGTTAATTCAACAAGGCCTTAGCCTGATTAGCCAGTTTCGGGGTTTGCCTTGTTAGGTCATATTTCCCTTCGAATTCGATGTGTTTCTTTCGCCAATGTCAATTATAAATGTGAAGATAATTGAAAGAGCCCTTGGGCTTAAGAATGCAACGTAGGTGCCAAAGACTTCGTTAATATTCATATGTTTGTACATCTTCATTGACGGAGGGGAACAAGATCGATCTACCGGGGTACGGCTCTTTTGACCGTTTGACCCTTACATGAAATCCTAACAATCTTTGTTTAACCCCCTCAAAATTGAAATAACTAGCCCTTGGGCTTAAGAACTCGTGAGTTCCAGTAAATGGTTAATCTTGTTAGCACGACATATGGTTGCCTCATTAAAAACCTTGCCGTAAAACCCAATTTGGGACAAAACCGGTCGAAGGGAAAAAGAGTGCAACGCGTGCTTTCAGTCCTAATACTTGGTGCTTAACTTGCTTGAGATCTATCTGTCCTGCATATGTCAGTACCAATAAATAGAAATAAAAAGAGAGTAAAAAAGGTGAAGTAAATTACCTTAACAGTAGTATCTTTTCAAGTGGATCACATTCCAGTTATTTGGCAACGGCTTACCATCCAAAGTTCCAAGCTTGTATGAGCCCTTCCCGGTGACCTTTAGTATAGTATAGGGACCTTCCCAGTTCGGTCCCAGTTTCCCTTCGTTAGGGTCTCGAGTATTAAGCATGATTCTTCTGAGTACCAAGTCCCCTGCATTGAAGTGTCGAAGTCGAGTTCTCCGATTATAATACCTCTCGATGCCATTCGGACCAAAGCAGCTTCTTTTCTTTCATCTAAGAGCTCCAGGCTAGTATTCATAGCCTCTTGGTTGGACTCTTCGGTTGCGTGCTGAAATCTGATGCTCGGTTAGCCTACCTCGACCGATATCAATGCTTCGGTGCCGTATACTAAAGAAAATGGAGTGGCTCCGGTACTAGTTTTTTCAGTCGTTCGATACGCCCATAAGACTTCGGGTAACATTTCCCTCCATCTTCCTTTAGTGTCAACTAGCCTTTTCTTCAGGTTTTGTTGGTCGATTCTGCTTGACCGTTGCCGCTGGGGTGGTACGGAGTTGACAATATCCTTTTGATTTTGTTGTCTTCGAAGAATTTGGTTACCTTACTACAGATGAACTGCTTTCCATTATCGCATACGATCTCAGAAGGCATCCGGAATCGGCAGATGATATGGTCCCATATGAAGTCGATCACCTCCTTTTCTCTGACCTTCTCGTAAGCCTGTGCTTCCACCCACTTAGAAAAATAGTCAGTCATAAAAAGGATAAACTGAGCCTTACCTGGTGCTCGAGGGAGCGGGCCTACTATATCCATTCCCCACTTCATAAACGGCCATGGCGATATAACTGAATGCAGTGTTTCGGCAGGTTGGTGGATGATCGGTGCGTGTCTTTGACACCTGCCGCATTTGCGTACAAATTCCTTTGCGTCCTTCTCCATATCGATCCAGTAATAGCCAGCTCGGATTACCTTCCGAACTAATGAATCGGA
>MCJB01044075.1:6723-33248 GCA_002018475.1 Nicotiana obtusifolia | reverse complement strand
ATCCGCTCCATTTGGAATCAAGATACGAACTCTCTTAATGTTTCGCTGTCTCGTTGTCTGACTTTGAACAAGTCCGATTTCCTCGTCTCGACCTTGATAGCGCCTGCATGGGCCTTGACGAAGGTATCAGTGAGCATGGCGAAGGAGTCGATGGAATTTGGTGGTAAATTGTGATACCACGTCATTGCCCCTTTAGAAAGGGTTTCTCCAAATTTCTTCAGGAAGACGGACTCGATTTCATCGTCCTTCAGGTCGTTCCCCTTTATAGCACAGGTGTAAGCTGTTACGTGCTCATTTGGATCCGAAGTTCCGTTATATTTAGGAATTTCGGGCATGCGGAACTTCTTCGGAATCGGCTTCGGAGCGGCACTGGACGGGAAAGGCTTTTGCACAAACTTTTTTGCGTCCAAACCTTTCAACACAGGAGGTGCTCCCGGTATTTGGTCTACCCTCGAATTATATGTCTCGACTTTCTTGTCATTAGCTTCGATCCTTTTTTCTCCTGTCTCGACCCTTTTAGTCAACTCCTCGAGCATCTTGAATATCCCGGAGTTGATTCCTGAGGTGTTTTCTTCTGGTTGTGGTGTGACCCGCTCGTTTTGTTTGGCTACCACTTGAGGAGGAACGGCTTCGGCTTCGGCTCCGCCCGGGTTCTGAATACGGCTTTGTAATTGGGTTATCGCCGCTTGCTGGGCTAGCAGCATATCAAATATTACTTTGAGGCTAATATCATCTTCCCCACTTTGCTGCATACTCGAGTGGTTCTCCCCCCGAATGCTGTGCGATGGGCTGGGGGCTTGATCGGTATCGACTGCCATTTGGGAGTTGGTATCGATTGGGACCTCGTTTCTGGGCATAGCGTTGTTTTCGCTTTGGTGGTTGAATTCGTTGTTGACGGGAAGTGAGTGAGACATGATTAGGCTATATCCTGAAAAACAGAAGATTCTGCAAAGAGCAAGCGTAAAGTAGTGCGTGAAAAAAGAATTGTATCAAAAATTCGCTAATATCCTTAGCCCCACGGTGGGCGCCAAACTGTTTTCCCTTAAAACCGAGTAACAATTGAATTTGTTCGTAGTGCTAAGGATGAGCGAATCAATTTGATACAATGTAAAATATAAAGCAAATAACTTAGAAATATAATAGATAAAAAGTAGTAATCAAACCACAATGATTGAGTAGCCGGTGACAAAATATAAAAGGTAGACAGAATTTGATGAACTGTAGCAATAAGCAGTAACAATTTCTAGTATTTTCTGTGGTAAGTATTGTGTGTTACAATGAAGGTCAAATACCCTTCTTATAGGTAGATAAAAGAGTCCTAAACATGGTAAACGTCTAATTACAGGGTAAATCCCTTTAATTACGGGATGGAATATCCTAAAATAGTGGCTTAACGTCTATAACGGTTGAGATATTTACTCCTGGTGAGATATCAGGAATCCACGAAATATCCGGTTGAAACCGACCTTCTGTTACGAGATGTGTTTTTGGTCAGTCAACGTCTGTCACCTTGTTTCGGTTGCTCCATTTTCGTGCTCGACTTGCTGACCTCGAGTCGAGGCAACCCGATCTCGTATCGTATCCGGGCTCGACCCTTCTCGAGCAGTCGATCATGTTTGACCCAATACGGACATCGATCATATTTGACCCAATACAATAAGATTTCAAACATCATAACTATAGATTTTTTTTCTTAATGTTTGTGTTATGATGTCTTAAGAATGAGTTTGAGAGAATTAGAAGTCGAGCAATGTGTTTTTACTTTAGGCATAGATGAATTAAGAGAGAGACCATGATATTGCCAGGGTTTGCATCAGTAATCTTATCTATCGACTTGCTTACCATTATGATGAACCTGTTATAGCTGCACTTGATGTTACATCTGAGAAATTCAAAATTATAGTAGCAGTTAAGCACTCTCTTTTAGTACTTCAGTGTCAATATCGAGTTGTTATTGTCCATATAAACCTACTTCATGGGATCTCAAATAAGTTGGGTTACCATCTCTATTGACAACATGTTGGCCTTAACCCTATTTCTCTTGAGGTTTGAAGAATTAATTTTCTTCCTTCAGCTTTAGTCACAGGATCGGCCATATTCACTTCTGACTTCACATATATAGTCGATGGAAATTATTCCATCTCTTAATAGTAGTTTTATGATATCATGTCTCAATTTCATGTGTCTACTTTTATAGTTATAGGATTTATTCTTTTCCAATTAAGACTTAATTTCATAAACATTAAAATATTCAAACTTCTTAAGAAGTCTCTCAACATAATGTTTTCAACAATTGAGAAGAATTATGCGTGAAGAAAATTCTCAGTTCCCCAAGAAATTATCTTTAAAGTATTCTCATGGCTTCCTACAATGTCCTTAATGCGCTTCAAGTTGGTTTCCAAATTCTGTAATATTTTTAATTCAGAATCAGATTTTGTGAATATCCATCGATGTCATTCTATGACTTGTTCTGATGAAACAAAATAATTTTTGCATGATGTGAGAGTTTTTTATATAGTTGAGCAAAAGGAAGATCGAAAATCCTCTACCTCCCTTCTTCAAATTGAGAGATTTGATGAACTCGACAACTATGACCCTGCATATTCTTGTTTGGATTGTGTCAATGATTTATTTATCTTTTGGTGACTATCATATCTGCCATGTGCTGCAATTTTCAGTCCCAACACAAGAGAGAAGTAAAATTTATTTTCAACTTAAATAGCTGCATTTGATGTTAAATTCGAAAATTCAAAATTATTGCATTATGGAATGCATCTCAATGGTGGCCGATTAGGTTGACGGAGGCGAAGGGTAAATTAGCAGTCGTAGATTATGAGAGATGGTCAAGTGGATACATCGACTTGTGAATTTTAGAGCAGACTCCAAAAGAAGGATGAGAGAGACATGTCATTCGTTTTTCTTCAACATGGAACTGCATACAATCTGGAATATCATCCTACACGTCTCGTGATGAGGAGATTGTATTCGTTCTGAACTTAAAGTCAAGTACTTTATGTTCGTGTTATGATGTCATGAGAAAAAGTTGAAGAAAATTAGAAATCAGGGGCTTCCCGAGGAGAGATGCATAAAAGCATTTATAGTTATGTCGAAAGACTAGTTATGTAGAAGTTAAATCACTTTTCATTAGAGAAACTTGCAGTACTTGTCTCTGATATGTGCCACATAATCTTATCAGTCTAGGGCATTAGCTGGGCATTCCTTATATTATAAAGGAAGCAGTGGAAAGTCGAAGCCTTGGGAAAGTTGACAAAAACCATCAAAAGATCTGGCAAATGATTGCAGCATATATCTTTTTGGTAATATTTTGACACAAAGGAATTGCAGATGTTTTGGTGGCATTTCAATTCCTAACTGTTCTTTGAAATCTAAGTGTTTGATGATTTTCAGTTGGAGCAATTTAGCCCCTGTAAATGATGGTTATCCCTCTTGTAGATTTCATTAGTTCTCTCACTTTGTTTTAACAGTCAAGCTTTTTGGTCTTTGGAATTAGCCCCTGCTCTACTTGTAAATTTTTGTATTTAGGAGCTATTATGTTTACCCGTAAAACAGTACAGTTGAATTTGTAACGTGATTTATATACACGTGAATTAATTTGATCCAAGAATATAAATAACTAAGAATAGAAAAAATTGATTAAAATAATCTGAAGAAAATACAAACCCGACTTTGGGCTTAGTTTCTCCGGTAGCAATAATAAGAGCGATATCAAGAATAAAAAGAGAAAAAGTAGTTTTATAGAATAAGAGCAGATTTTGGCTTTTGCATACAGATGATTTTCATGTTTACAATGAATATAATTCTCCTATTTATAACTCTAGTCAGGGAGATAAGATCCCCAAATCAAGCTCTTCTTTAATATGAAGAAACCCCTCTTGATGACTGCATAACAATTAGACATATAGAGATTCTTTTAATGGCTGCTTATTGAATGCTGTCTTTTCCAACCGGTGTCTTCCTTTCAAATCTTCGTCCTATTCCAATGCCTTCAGAACTTATTCAATACCGGTCACATGTTTGCAACCGGTGCCAGCTATTTGCTGACTCATATCTTACATATCTTTACTTCCACGTGTCAGCTCATCGAGCATCTATCTGTCGTTCATCAATTTTACCCTATACAGATAGTTCTCCTACTTTTTCGTGACAAAACTTTGTATTGCCGGGAAGTAGATAAGACCCCTTCTCTTGGCGGGAAAGTTCCTGAACGATTTTGACACTTGAAAGGACGCGCGTCTCCTTGCATTTAATAAACCGAACACGTGTTATTTCGTGATTCAGCAAATATATTTTCCAGTTTTCAAGGTAATGATGACCATGAATTCTGCCACCTATAAACTTCTCCACTACTCATCACTTTTACCTTTCATTTTTAGAAACTCTTCTTCTTCGAATTTTCTTAGAACCCAATTGCAAATCCCTCTTTGTCAATAAAATCTTCTTACTCAGATTTTCTACCACTATGTCTTCTACCACTTCGATGCCATAAAACTCTGGTCTTCTCATCAGTGGTGACCCATCTAAAAAGAACAAAACTAAGGAAGTCAATCCCGAAGCCGAACTACCTACCGTCAACACAATCATACCTTCTCTACTACACTCTGTATTGGACCTTCAAGTACAAAAGGAAAATATCAACCCAAAAAACAACAGAAATTGGTCTGTCCGCAAATATCCTTCTTCCATTCGCCCTTTTAGCATTCTTGTTGTAAAGGAAGACTGTAACTGGAAAAGCATCGAAATCTTAGCCCCTAATAAAGTGGAAAGGATTACCTTTAGCAAACCAGGGTTCCTGTATGTTTATACCTACCCTTTTACTTTAAGATAAGGTCAAAAAATTGAATCCATTATTTTAGAGTTTTGTCACCATTATCAAATCTGCTTGGCTCCAATAAACCCATCAATATAGCATACGGTGGCTTACCTTCGGGTGTTGTGTTCCCAGGCCAGAGAAACCCTCACCTTGCCCATTTGATCTCTACTCCCAAAAGATTTTTCGTGAAGGCATGGTCAAACTCAACAAACGTGGCCACCATGCATCGTTACCAGCGTTGATGATGATAATGACCGTGGTTGGATGAAATGGTTCGTTTTCATTGCTACCAGGGACATCCTTCCGAAAATACACCTTTTATCCCTGAATCTTGGAATATTACTCGTAATTATTTCAGATATCTTTTTTCTATTGAGTTAAAGAAAATCCCCTCCTTTGTTAACTTTTACTTCTCATATTTTAGCTACTTCCATCATCGATTAAGAACCTGATCCGATGGGTACAAAATTTTTTAGATGTTTCCACACTGGATTCCCATAGGTTGAAAGAAATTTCACCCAAACATAATTAGAAAGTCAAAATCATGGTAAGTAACTCTTTTTCTTTCAATATTCAACACCATTTAGAACTAATTTGCTAACTTCTTATTGCAATATACGGGCCTTCTGAAGGGATCTTCTATTTGCCTCGTTGTTGAGGTTTCTCATGACCCAGTGGAGACCCACCAACAAATGCAAGAAATACTCAAGTGGAAAAGGACTCTTGATGCCGATCTTTCTTCCTGTGAAGGTCCATCTTCCTTGAGTCCCCAGTCTAAGGAGAAAAAACCGAAAAGAAGACGTACCTCCAAAGCTGAGATTTTGGAGAAGCCTTCAATCAAAGAAACTCCAATTGGACCTACCACAATGGTCCTTGATGAAGAAGAAACCGATGAGGAATAGGTTTCTCTTCAAAGAAGAAGAAAAGATCTTATCCTGCTCAACCGAATCCTTAACCAGGAGAACTTCAAGCGCTCTTCACGGAAATAGAAAGAGTTGAAAACGCTGAGTCTCGTCTCCGGGATCCCGTTGTTGCTTCCGATCAGAGGAGTTCTACCTCTGATGATCCTCCACTTTCAACTTCAACACCAGCTACAGTACCATCAGCTCCTACTTCCCTGTCGGTCCCAACCGAACAAATGGAAGGTGTTCGTCTCCCATGGTCACTCGACCATGAAAATATAGAGAACATTTACTCGGCACTCATTTGAAACCCCAATGAAAAGCGTAGTGTCATTCTTTTGATTTCGAATGAGTGCACCACTTACTCTCCAACCCGGTGGAGGTCGTCAACTACTTGAAGCCTCTGGCTTCGGATAAAGATTGGAGAAAAATGAATGTTCTTTCTGTTGAGTGTCTGATCAATAACAACATGCACCTTTCTGCCCAGGTAGCAATTTAATCTTTTTTTCTTCCCTTTTTTCTTGCTATACATTGTCCTTATAAATTTAATCTTTAACCTTTTAAGGCTAACCTCCTTGCCTCCAAGAGTTTACAAAAGATGATCTTGGACAAAGAGGCGCTTATCATTGAATGAGAACAACTTGCTACTGAACGAAATCAACTTGCCGAGGCGCTTCCATGTTTTAAAAGCAAATGTTGCTCACGTGGGCGAGCTCGAAACCCGATTAGAGCAATCTGATCAAAAGAAGATAGTCCACATCTAAGAGGGCGATCAATTACATAAAGAGCTTAAAGAGTTGAAGGCCGAGTGGGATGAATTGCAGGATTCTGAAACTGTCGCAGCCAAACGTGAGTCTGCTTTCATGGAGAAAATCAATAACCTGGAAGCAAGCTTACATTCCAAAACCGAGAAGGCTATTACTGTCGAGGAGAAGAGAGCTAGAATGGAGGAAAAGTTCAAAAAGGTCATAGAGCAGAACTGCGAACACGCGAGGATAAATACTTACCTTAGCCGAACTTATGACATCGTGAAGAAAGAAAACGAACAGCTGCAATCCCAAATCAAGAAGCTTCGAGCCAACTCCAAGATCAAGAAGATACTTTCCTCCTCGAGAAAACTTGTGCGATTTATCACATGAGGAGGGAGACTCTGGAGCAAGCCAAAGAAGAAATTGCAAATAAAGATGGCTGCATCGCTGAAGCCCACAAATTCGAGACGACTGCTTTTACCGACATTCCTGCTTGGCTCACTGCTTCAAGCTCTTCGAGCATAAGTTCTGAGTACTCACAGGCCGAGGAGGAAGCTGAAGATAAGGATGAAGGTACTAAACTAGATATAGAACGACCTTCATCTGCAAAAGATGCAGAAGATGCCTCTCTTCCTTTAGAAGCCGCCGGCAAAACCAATTGATGTAATTTATATCTTTGTTGTAATTATGCCAAAACTTTTATTGAGTTTGGTATCTTTAAGAAATAAAAGACATATTTTGTCCAATTCCGTGTAAAATGTTTTTTATTTATTAATTGACAAAGGTCGGGAATTTCTAACATCCGATGACTCTAATTCCTAGCTTTCATATTTCCGGTGTCTACCCTTTGACTATGAGGGTTTCATAAGAGAGGGCCCTTATGTTTACGGGTTCACTTGAAGAGGACGTATTATGTTCATTCCGGCACAAGCATTTAAAGTTTAACTGACTTTCAAATGAAAAAGAACTTAACTTATCATTTCGACAAGAAATAAGATAAAAAAGGACTTTGATTTGTCCTTTCCATTTCTGAAAGTACATTTACATAAACATTTACTCGCTTAAGTAAATAAAGTTATCAATACATGTGGCTTAAATTGTACAACTTATTTCTATGGGGCTGATCATGCAGTCCCCACTCCTGATAAGATAAAGCTTCTGGTTCTAACAGGCACTGGTCTCATGACACTTCTAGTGTTTTGATATTCAATAGTTCCCCCCCAGTTAAAAACCTTGCCAGAAAAATCCAATTGAGACTAAAACTGGACAAAGGGAAAAGAGTGCAACACATACTTTAAGTATCAACAAGGATCTTCAACAGTAATACCTTTTAAGGTGAGCCACGTTCCATTTACTTGGTAATTTTACTCCATCTTGAACCTTCAACAGTAATACCTTTTAATGCCGGTTACAACTGAAATCCGGTAGGGTCCTTCCCATGTTGGTCCCAGCTTCCCGGCATTAACCTCTCAAGTACTTTGAGTTAATTTCCTAAAAACCAAATCTCTGACTTTAAAATATCGAAGATTTTCTCTGCGACTGTAATATCTTTCCATCTTTTGCTTTTATGTCACCATCCTTACATATGTTAAATTTCGATGCTCTTCAAGCAAATCCATCTTAATAAAAGGTGCTTCATTATTTGTCTCCTCGTTTGCCCGGGAATACCTTATGGTCGGTTCTCATCTCTATCGAAATCAAAGCCTCCGCACTATACACAAGGGAAAATGGTGTTTCTCTCATGCTTGAATTCACTGTTGTTCGATATGCCCATAACACTCCCAGTAGCTCTTCCGGCAATTTACCTTTAGCATCCTCTAATTTCTTTTGAGGTTTTGAATTATCACCTTGTTGGTTGACTCCGCTTTTCTGTTATCACTTGGGTGAATGGAGAAGATGTATCCTTTTGATATTTAAACCTTCCAAAAACTTTGTGACTTTGGAACCTATAAATGTGGCCCATTGTCACAAGCAATTTCTTTTGACACTCTAAACCGACAAATGATGTGATCCCAAATGAAATCAATCATTTCTCGCTCTCTAAGCACCTGTTTTAACCCATTTAGCGAAATAGCCAGTCAAAACTAGAAGGAATTTTACTTTCAGGGCCCTTGAGGCAAATGACCAAATATGTCCATCCCCTATTTCATGAGTGGCCACGGTGACACCACCGAATGCAAAAACTCTTCCGGCTAATGGACTAATTGCGCATGGCGCTAGCACTTACCACATTTTTGTACAAATGCCTTCGCATCTTGTTCTATCTGGGGCCAATAGTAACCAGCCCATATCAATTTAAGAACCAATGAGTCCACATCCGAATGATTTTCGCAGACACCTTTGTGAAATTTTTTCATCACATAATCAGCCTCAGATGTTCCTAAATATTAAGCCAACGATCCCTCAAACGATATTCGGTATAGTTGACCATCAACAAGACAATAACGAGCAGCCTTAGTTCGTAGTGCCCTGGTTGCTTTTGGATCTTCAAGCAATTTTCCATGTCTTAAATACTCTAAAAAGTTATTTCTCCAATCCCAAATTAAGTTGGTTGAGTTAACTTCGCAATACCCATCTACGTCCAGGACCGAATGCAACAATTGAACAACTGTATCGAAATCAGCTTTTTTCATTTCTGTGGGCGATCCTAAATTGGCCAATGTGTCCACCTCCATGTTATCTTCCCTTGGGATATGAATTATCTACCAATCCCTGAACCGAGAAAGTAGAATTTGTACCTTATTCAAGCACTACTGCATGTGTACCTCTTTGGTGTCAAAGACTTTGTACACCTGGTTCACTACCATCTGGGAATCGCATTTTACTTCAATCACCTCGGAGCCTAGTCCTTGAGCTAATTCAAGTCCTGCAACCAAAGCCTTATACTCGGCATCATTGTTAGTCAAAGGAACAATTTTACTGGCCTATCTGAGGGTTTCTCCCAAAGGAGTGATTAGTTCTATTCTAAGACCAGAACCCTTTACATTAGAGGCTCCATCTGTAAACAAAGTCCACATAGCAAAAATAGTTTTCGATACTAGAGCTGCTTCCTTAGCAGCTAAAGGCATCATACCGGGACTAAAATCAGCCACAAAGTCGGCAAAAACTTGTGACTAATTGCAGTCCAGGGTTTATACTCGATGTCTAATTCGCTAACTTCGACTTCCCATTTAGCTACTTGACCCGATAATTCAGGCTTATGAAGGACACTCCTCAAGGGGAAAGTCGCCACAATGGCTATGGGATGACATTGAAAGTAAGGCCTAAGATTTCGAGAGGCGACTACGAGAGCTATAGCCAACTTTTTCAGGTGCGGATAACGTGTCTCCGCGTCCCGATAAAACATTACTAACATAATAAACATGAAATTGCGTAACTTCCTCCCTCCGGATCAGAAAACACTTACCGTAATTTTTGAAACCGCTAAATAAATTAACAATTGCTCACCTTCCTTTGATTTTGACAATAGTGGAGGACTAGACAATTACTTTTTTAGATCTTTCAATGCTTGTTGACATTGTGGGATCCACGAAAAATCATTTTTCTTTTTCAAGAGTGAAAAGAAATGTGAAGTCCACGAAAAATAATTAAAAGACTCAACCAACATATCATCAATAAAAACTTCCATGGTTTTACTAATTTGACGTTCGAACATCTTATTAACGAGTCTTTGGTCAGTGGCTCCATCATTCTTAAGCCCAAAGTCATCATATTATAGCAATATACGTCAAAATTTGTAGTAAAAGAGGTTTTTTCTTGATCTTTCGGGTTCATCCTAATTTGATTATAACCGGAACACGTATCAAGAAAGCTCATCAATTCATGCTCGCGCCATAGAATCGATCATTTGGTCAATGTTCGGCAACGGGAAAGAATCTTTAGGGCATGCCTTATTTGAATCTTTATAGTCTATACACATATAAATTTATTATTCTTTGTAGGAACAACCACTGTATTAGCTGACCAATCGGGATAATTTACCTCCCGAATTGAACCTATATTCAGTAACAGTGTTACTTCTTCTTTAACAAAATTGTTCCTGACCTCAGTTATCGGCCGTTTCTTCTATTTTACTGGAGGGTAGTTAGGTTTCAAACTTAATTTGTGGACAACCACTTCTAACGGAATACCTGTCATATCTGAGTGAGACCATGCAATACAATCAATGTTAGTTTTAAGAAAATTAATAATTTTAAGTCTTAGTTCAGGGCTCAACCTCTATCCCAAATGGAACTTCCTTTCTAAGAACTCCGTGAACAACACAACTTGTTCGAGCTCCTCTGCAATTAACTTTGTTGCATCTGTTTCTTCCGGTACCTGGAAAGACCTCGGTACCTGATAGAAATTCGATGATTCCTCTTCCATATCACCTTCAATTGGGATGGAAGAGGGCACCGGTTCCTGTAGTTGCTATTTATTTCCTCTTTTCGCCTTGCTACTGGATAGAGTCACTGCATTTATTTCCCTTGCTGTAGGTTGATCACCTTTGATCTGCTTGATCCCCTTCGGTGTTGGGAATTTCGACAACTGATGATAAGTCAACGGGGCAACCTTTATCTCATGAATCCAAGGCCTACCAAGGATCGCATTGTATCCCATATTGCCATCCACCACTTCGAACAAAGTGGTCTTCGTTACGCCTTTGGCATGCATGGGCAGTAAGATCTCTCCTCGGGTCGTTACACTCATTAGGTTCAACCTAACCTGAAGCTTTGTTGCCGGAACTATGTTTCCGGTTAACTTTGCTTGGCTGAACTTCCTAGATCAACTAATACACGTTTAATTTTGAAATTTAAAACATTAAGTGATATTACCAGGGCATCATTGTATGATAAAAGAAGGCCATTAGCATCTTCTTCCGTGAAGGTGATTTCATCATCTTCTGATGCTTCTCAGATCCTCTTGCCATGAGTTCTCGATATGTCTTCTTTGCTGCTGAAAATGTCACTCCATTTACTTCAACACCACCAAAGATCATGTTTATCGTTAGGCGTGGTGACCTTGCAGTCGGTTTGGCTGGTTCGCAACATCTCGATTCCTCCCATAATTGTTCTTGGCCCGATCACTTAAGGTAACCATTCTTCAGTAACCCTGCAACCTCTTCACGAAGGTGCCGACAGTCCCCAGTCCTATAGCCATGCGCTCCATGGAATTCACACTATAGATTAGGATCTCTTTGACTAGGGTCCAATCGAATTCGTGCCTCCTTAATATTTCTCATAGACGAAACTAGTTCTACCAAGCTGATATTGAAGTTGCAATCAGATAACCGGGGGTATGCTGAATCTCGGGGCCCCAATGGTTCCTTCTCCTGTAAAACTATGCTACTCCGACCACGATCCGCCCTTCTATTGAAAACAAACTGTCCGAAGAGTGAAATCCTTTATTTTCACGCCTATTAGCTCTTTCACAAGGCTGAAAACGACTCCTGGAAAACCTTCGGTCTGTGTCAAAGTCAGTTTTGAGCTTTTCCTGATTTCGATCGCGATTGCAGCCCTTGGATAACACCGAAGAGCTCAATTGATCATTTTCAAATTCTGATTTTTGATTCATAAAGATTATGAACATCTGCCTATATGGTTACCTGAAATTCCACCAAGCTTTCCTTCAATTTCCTAGAGGCATCGGAGCTTAGTGGATTGAGATCTTTGGTGAACGCTTTAGCTGCCCGCTCATACGGTACTACTGGCAACAACATCCTCTCCTTTTGAAACCGGATTACGAACTCTTGCAATAGTGCAGACTCTCCTTGAGTGATTCTGAATATGTCTGATTTCCTAGCTTGGACTTTTCTTTCCCCAGCATGAGCTTTAATGAAAGATCTGCAAGTATTTCAAAAGAGTCAATCGAATGCTCAGGTAAAAGAGAATACCATGTTAAATCACCCTTTGTTAGGGTTTCACCAAACTTCTTCAACAAGTCAAATTCGATCTCGTGCGGGGCCAAGTCATTTTCCTTTACAGTCGTAGTATAAGTTGTGATATGCTCTTGTGGGTCTGAAGTCCTATCATACTTCGAAATTTCGGGTATCTTGAATCTTTTCAGAATTAATTTCGTGCCCCCACTTGGTTTGAACGGCAACTGTGTATACTTCTTTGAATCCGGTCATTTCAACACCGGTGATGCTCCCGGGATCTGATCCATCAGAGCGTGGAAGTTTTTAGCATTTTGGTCAATTCTTTCATTCATTTCCCTCAGGAATCCCATGACCTTGGTTTTGAAAGGATCATTAGCGTTGTTGTCGTTCCCGGATCAACTGCCTATACCTCATGCCTCATTTTCATTAAAATCGAACTCCTCCCTCGAAGCGATTGCACCATTTGATTTGCGGGCACGCTGGGAGGTAGTCAAACTCCTCCATTGGAGTTATTGGAAGCAACTGAAAGCACCTGCTTCAACTCTATCATTACTCGGTCTTGTCTTGAGAGATGATTCGTAATTTCTCTTTGTTGCATCCTCAAAACTTTGACCATTTTAACAACACATTCATCATCCACATCATCAGGAATTGGATTTTTCTCATGCCGAGGATTTCGTTCTTCGCGAGCCTGAGTTGTTTCATCTCCCTCTTAGCGAGTTTCACTAGTTGAATCATCACGCTGGAACACATCCTCTCCCTCGTTATTTGTTCCAATATTGTAAGAGCTGTTCACATCGGTAACTGTTATATTTGCCTTTTCTTTTACTAAAGAAACGTGTAAAACTGCGTTAGTAACAGATGAATGGATCAAAGTAATAACACTATTGTCTATGTCCCACGATGAGTACTAAACTGTTTACCCGTAAAACAGTACAACTGAATTTATAACGTGATTTATAGACACGTAGATTAATTTGATCCAAGAATATAAAATAACTAAGAACAAAAATAAATTGATTAAAATAACTTGAAGAAAATACAAGTCTGAGTGTGGATTTAGCTTATTCAATAGCAATAAGAAGAGCGATATCAAGAACAAAAAGAGAGAAAGTAGTTTTATAGAATAAGAGCAGATTTTGGCTTTTGCGTGTAGATGATTTTTATGTCTACAATAAGTACCAATTCTCCTGTTTATAGCTCTATTCAGAAAGACAAAATTCCCAAATCAAGCTCTTCTTTAATATGAATAAAATCCTTCTTGATGACTGCATAACGGTTGAATATTAATACAGAGATTCTTTGTAACGCTGCTCATTGAATGCCTGTCTTTTCCAACCGATATCTTCCTTTCAAATCTTCGTCTTCGGTTCCAGTGCCTTCAGAACTTATTTAGCATCGATCACATGTTTATAACCGGTGTCAGCTATTTGCTGACTCATATCTTACGTGTCATTACTTCCACGTGTCAACTTGTCGAGCATCCCCCTGTTGTCCATCAATTTTACCCCATACATATTCCGAATTTGTTTTATAATGATCTGCATCTTTTTGATGAAGTTAATATAACACCTTACTACATCAGAATAGAAGTATATACAGATAGTTACGCAGGACATATGATTCTGAGTTCTGGTTTATGGGATTCATTAATTTTCAAAAGAATCTGCAGCAGGCAATCTCACAGGCTCAAGCAAGCTAAGAAAATTCTGTTCTATTTCTCTTTTTCTGTTTTGTTGTTTAATACCCCTGTTCTGGTTTGTGAGTTCTGGTTTATGGAATTAGTTCTTTCTCATAAGAATCGTGAAAAAGAAGAGACTTAAGCTTTTTATAACAACTATTTTAGGTACTTAAATGTGCTTTCTTTTTTATCTCCAAATTCCTAACAAATTGTCGCATGTTTTAACATGATCTTGTCCTTGCATGTTGTACGTGATCCCTAAACATTTTATTATCAACCAGTAGATTTTTACCGATTCATCTTCTTCTTCTTTTTTTTTCTTTTTCTTTTACTTTTGGTAATTAATTTTTTTATTACCAATGCAAACATTTACAAGCAAAACTGAAACCAAAATCTGGAGTTGGAAAAAAAGGCACCAACTCTAGGAACTCCTTAAACAGACCTATAGCTATTCAGTCATCTATTTAAGTATCTAAGGATAGAAATTGGGTCTTCCTAGTATGCCTGCTAACTTTGGAAAGCTACCCCTAAGTTCTTGGTCTTCCTTTTCCATAGTATATATGAGCCCACTGGAACCGGTGGGACGAACATGGATATTTCTAGATATTTTTTAAAGAAAATTTTGTATAAAATTTTAAAAGTATATATAAAAATTATATATTTATATGTCGCTTTGATTCGAATCTTTTACTTAATATCAAAGATAATCGAGATTTTTGATTGATTTGATGCGATTTTTCGATTCGGTTTGAATACCCCTAGGAACCACAATTCATTAGTTCCACGGTAGCTTACAAACTGCATCTTTGTTCCATGCTAGAATATTAATTAGATTGCAGATTTTGAATAGCGTACTTTCTCCCAAGTTAGTAGTGCTTTCCTGAATAAGTTCAGTATTTTCAATCCACAAAAATCTCCTTGGCCAAATTAGACCAATTTTTTCACGGTAGATAATTATTAGTCGGATGGGCATAGAGACGAACGACAGATAAATCGCTGACATTACAGGTATATTTGGACATTTCCATTTTCTTTATATAGGGATAAAAGTGTTTGATCTTGGTATATAAATAGTGTTTTTTTGTTGTTAAAATAGAGATTAATTACTGAACTGATTAAAATAAATTGAAGTAAAATGCAGAAGGAACATTTAAATTGAATATGAGAAATTCCTACAACACAAACGTTAGGATTCCAATAACATTATAATTAATAAAAACTTCATTATATTCTTGTACTATAGTGACATAAAAAAAGAATAATTTTCTTTCAAGATTTTCAAGTTTTATTCTAACTATTACACAAGTGCGCCTTTTTTAATTATAAAAAATCAAAGAAATTGCCATGGTGGGTAAGACCCAACCTATGGATAACATAAAAGAACTTAGTGCATGGAAGAGGATATATAAACCTCCAAAACAAGAAGATGACACAGTTTATTCTTATTATATATCCGTACACGCGCGTAGCGCAGAGAATATTAAATATAATTTTTCATAAAAAATATAATTAAAAAAATACAGTATACAAAGGAGCATGCAAATACTATTATTTTTTGAACATGTAAATGCACTGCATATTCATAAATTAAAGTGATGAAGAAACACACTTATCCATTATTAAAAACAAATATTAAGCAAGAAAATGGAATATTAGATTATTGGCCATACTCAAATTCTAAGACATGTATTAGCACTATTTGAGAAAAGCAACAGATAGCGCTTGCTTAAGATTTCTCGATGAGACCTCTGTTATCAAGGGATTTGAAATTAGACAACTACTTAATTAGTGGAAGGCAATATCTTAATTAGCTAGTTAATTAGCAATATGATTCAATAGTTTAAATATAGTATAATTGCACAAGGTACATAGGTGTACAATCACGTACTATCAACCTTTTGATATTGTCTGTAGCTTATATATTCTACTTGATTGATAAAACCGAATTCTCAGACAAATAAAACATTCTTTTATGGAAGTTTCACATATTTACAGACGATAATTCATAACTAAAAGTTAGGGATGCTCTCTTCTTGATGCAAACTTCAGTTGACTTCTCGATAACTAATAGTTCTCTTTTACATAACATTAATGACAATGATTCAATGGTATATGTTTCTCTCAATTAACTGTAGAAACCTACATTACAGAAGAGAAGCGGAGTATTCATGAAGGATGCACTGTTAAGTTAAAGGCAGCATATAAAGGACCGAAGTAGTGAACGACTAATCTTTCAACGTTAACGTCATAGAAATTTGTAAGTTTTTTCTGAATATCTTCTTCTGCTGAGCTACCCTTGTGATTTTCTTTGTGCTATTTTTTAGGAATTTAAAGCTGTTGAAGGATCAAACTCTCGCACAACATTTTCAGGTAAGAGAATATTTACCAATGAATATTAAACAATATGAATTCGTGGATGGCAAAAATTAGACTCTTGCATATTCATGAAGTCCACATATCAAAACATGAAAAAATCTTTTCAAAGGAAGAAGAAGATTAGTAAAACCTTCAAGCAATTGAAAAGTAAAGGCGCGTAAACAAAATGAACTATATAAGTTTCTGAGAGCAAAGTCGCCACGAAAATAAACTTGCATTTAAAATCAACATTTTATGGATGTACAATTTTTAGAAAGATATATTGATGGCACAAACGTGTAGTACACGCTTAACCCAAAATAACTGTATCGCCATTATTCACTGGAAAGAGAAACATCAAAGTCAAACTAAGACATCTAAACACCTGTAAAGTCCTATGGATATATGAATATATAATAAAAACTCATTTGAATAGTTTTTCTAAAGTTTTTTGGATCCTCCTGGTATTCAAAAGTATATGCCCCAACCAGCTTAACATAAAGTGTCACCTTGCATGATCAAACATCAGCCCACTAAAATGATAACAAATAGTTTTTAGGTTCCTAATAATAACGACTAGTAAAAAAAACTTATTCTTAGGCAAAGAAGGGGAGGGTGTACTAAGAAGATGTAATTACTTATGTAACTGAAGAATTACCACCAGTAACTCAGGCTAAAACTGCGTACTAATTCCTTGTTACAATGTAATTATTATACAGTTCAACACATTTCAATCAAAAAAATACAAGTTATTACTGTATTATTAAACTCCAGTAGTCGACTATCTTGATTCTATTTATTCTCATGCATAATTCGATCATGATATCCTAAGATGTAAAATGTAGAATATTATGTATTAGCATTTCATTCATTTACCTCTAT
Source organism: Nicotiana obtusifolia (assembly GCA_002018475.1). NCBI lineage: Eukaryota > Viridiplantae > Streptophyta > Magnoliopsida > Solanales > Solanaceae > Nicotiana > Nicotiana obtusifolia. Next base: position 15,991 of record MCJB01044075.1, on the reverse strand, counting down.
GTATGAATAGCTTGAATTTTGAGCAGCATCCACTGTTTCTTTACAAAGCCTAAGATCATGCAGCAGCTTCTGTGCGAAATACAACTTGGCTGACATTTTTTCTGAATGCGGAACTGAATTTTTGGACTGAATTTCTATAAAGAAGCTCCAAAATCAATAAAAGCAAATATATGTTAAAGAAGAATATTCTTAGATTGTGTTGCAGGTCAATTCTTAGTAGATTAGTGAGGTATAGGAATGTAATCTGTGAAGTTGTTATGTCACTTTGGTGAAAGGGGCTTTTCAGTGTTATGTAAGGTGGAAACTTCGGGAAAAAACAATAACATTTGAGGTTAATTTTTTTTTTCTTATTATAGTTTAGAGTCACAAAATAGAAGCAGCTATAAGTTTATGCAAATAAGCATAACATTATCATCCTTTGATTGTCCAAAATAATGTATCTTCAAGTGTGGAATTGCACTTCCATCAAGAAGTGTATCGTTTAATTTTAAATCTTTATTGCGCAGGCACTTGAAGTTTGAAGAAGAATAAGATCCCTTAAATTAAAAAGATGGTATTTAGGATAAAATTTATAAATATTAGTCAATGTCTAAGATATATCTAAAAGAATCATACATTCACAATTATTTTTTTGTTTGTAAAATCTTGTAAGTTTCTCACCATGTTGTGACAGTAGTGGACTCCTAAACTAAAATGCTGGAAGAAGTTTCTAGTCTGAAATGACAACAACCAAAAGCCAAAATGAGAGAAGCATTGCAGATAGGGAACCAATGCTTTAAAAAAATGGAAAGTTGGCCTTTTAAAATAATAGAATTGCGACAAAGAGCCTCCATTACCATTTCATTATCGTTCATAATAGTAGTCGATGTGAAAATTGACTACTAACAAAATAAGAATATTTAAATCTACCTTATTCTCACTGAACCTTTCAGCAGATGTGCACAAACAATTTTCTCCCATCTGCATATTTCATAACAATAGCAAGATGAGTGGGAGTTAATATCACATGTATTTCACAATGTAAACGAACATTAGTTAGGATAGCAATTCCTTAGCTTTTTGTTGCCATTGTCAAAATGTATCTACAAATACACAAGGGCCATAAAAATAAACAACATATACCCTCACAAAATTGCCTCGTTGAAGTGATTTATGTTTGATTGTCGAAGCGATTTATGATTAATAATCTCCGTTGCTACATTCTCACTAATCTAAAACAAATGGTGACATCTCAATTTTATAGATAGTACTTAATATTACATATACAATACAATAATTAGACAATGAGCATAAGAAACTTAAATTAAATAAAAAATATTTTAAAAAATTAAATTCATTAATTTGACGATAAAAGATTGTAATAATGCAAATGTTCTGCCAGCTGTCAATGTATTTCATATCCACAAGCTCTGTCTCCATATGCCTCATGGGTCTCGCCACACCAAATTAATAGAGTATCTTCTTCAATTACCAATGAACAGGAGCACCAATTAAGATATCAGTAACAACAATATTAATAAGTTTGATTGCAAGAACTTAGCCAATAATCACTGCATTAGGAATAAAAACTTACAGGATTCATCAAAAACTCCTCTTTAAAATACTTGTATTAAGACCTCTTTTTAAGCCAACTCTGTTGGATATAGCGCATTCTCAGTTGGCAAATAGTCCAACAGTAACTGCACAAAATACATGCAATTAGGAGGAAGAGTCATCGAAACTAAAAATTTCTCTAGCAACAGAGTATTTGGTAGGAAATTGCACCAATTACATAGTCGGACATATTCCACAGAAATAATTGTCGCTAATATATGCATCTATCACTAACCATAGTTAAGGAGTAGTATGTATTCTGACATCAATCCATCCTTGATAATTTAATATAATTTGATGTAAACATCGGGTGTGAGTAAGTTTTTTTCTCTTTTTCGTGCTATTATCTGCTTTGGTTAGCTCAAAGGTAGTCTCTACTATTGGCTTAACATGGTTTAGGCATATTACATTAGCTAGAAAAGTAATCTGGATCTTTTTTGTTCTTCAACAACTGAAATGTTGGAGAATTTGCAGCTAAAGCTTGTTACACTTTAGGCGCATTCACACACCTAAAGTAATTTTATGGAACTCTCATGCTATTATAATTTTTTGTAGTAAGTCATATGTGCATAACAAAAACTATGTCTGAGATAAGAAATGTTCTAAGAAGTATTCGTCTTTCTTAATTCTTATGTTAAAGTTAGTTGAACCTGTTTACTGAAAAAGTCAATCACCATAGCTGCTGCCAAATCAACCATGAAAACCCGATAAAAAACGCAGTGAAAAGCTCAAAACAAAACGTCCAAAAAGGTCACCTAAACCCCATAAAAACCACCTCTTAAGCCATCATAACTGCTGCGACAAACCAGCCATGAATCACCTCTAAACCTCCATTAAAATGACCCTTAAACTCCATCAAACCACCACAAGAACGGCTTAGGATTAGCCATGTAAATGATCACATGAAAACTCCATAAAACCAGTTCACAAAGCACTAAAAACTTCTCTGCTAACACCAAAACTCCTCCTTTAAATTTGCTTCTAAAGAACTGTAACATTTATGTACCTTTTGAACACAATATACATTAACTTTTTGAAGTTTCAAGAATAGTTCCTCTGATGATTATTGTCAGAAAATAGCAAGTAGAACTAACAAGGGAAGGAATAGAATTTGATTTCGCATTCTAGGAGCAGACAATATCAGTTCTTCTACAGCGCAAATGTACTTTAAAAAACCGTGTTAATCACACGCAACTACATAAAAAGTATTTCCCAACTATGAGTTTACAACTATCGAAGTATCTCGTATAAATCTTAGCTTCAAACACATTCATTCAACATTCGATTAGTTCAAATAACTAACATGTTGCACAGAAAAAATTAAGAATCGATTTTTTAAATATGAATTTAGATCAATATTTACGTAAGAATTAGTGCACAATTGTGAATCCAACTTTCAGAAACAAAAAGTTAAATACGTGTACGATACATAATCATTTAAGTAAAATTTGAATGATTGGAGCAATTTCGTAGACTCTTGAGGTTATGGGGAATATATGAAATTTCATATAAGTCTTAGCAAATACTTCAGCAATACAGAAAAAAAAAAATTGATTTTGCTGTATTTTTTTCTTCATCCTAATAACATACTCCTTAGAAAGGCAGATTCATCATTAGGATATATCATATTGCCGATAAATTCCACATACGTATATTGATACACAGCTACGAATCCTACCTTCATAAACAGAGAGAAATATTGGTAGCATAATCGTTTCATTAGTACAATTTCATGTATTTGAAGATTGTGAAAAATTTATCTATTAAAAAAGCATAGAAGAGGACTACACGTAATCGTTTCATTAGTACAATTTTATGTATTTGAGGATTGTGGAAAAGTTATCCATTAAAAGGATTGTGGAAAAGTTTTTTTTTTTCTTTGTTAAAAAAAAAAAGGCCAATTCCAAGAAGTATTTATATTTTCTTAATTGCCAAGTCTAATAAGTAAATAAAATAACGGTCAAACGTGGGAAGTATCCATTTTTGTGAATGTGTAGGTTGAATATATCTTTTTTCTGCCTATTTTCTAGTTTCAAAAGAGAAATATTTATTTTTTTCTTGATTTTCAAGTTTTATAAATAAATAAAATAATTGCCCAATATGGCAGGCAGTAACAATCTTTTTTGTGGATTCGTATGGTTAAATCTTTTTTTCCTATATTTAGTTTCAAATAATTTTAAACTCCAATTTTATTGGAATGCGTCCAAAAAAATAACACTTGTTTAATTATGATTATGCCACTTGGCATCATTACATGCTTTTGTTTCTCCTTTTATATGTAAATAGATGATAAAAAAATGTACTCCTATATATTGTCTAATTTACTACTAGAAATCCGGAAAAAATCGTCTACAAAAACAAAATCGGTTGGTAATGGCCAATAACCATCCAAAACGCGACCATTTACGTGTGGTCGATATTTTGAAGGTCGGAAGAGCATACCGATCAAATCGGTCAGAAATTACCGATCAACATTGGTCGGTATGCTCAACACGACCATCTGACAATTTAATTGACTTTCCGACCAATAAGGTCGGAAAATTATTTTAATAATTTAATTTTACCGACCAACGTTGGTTGTTGTTTTAAATTTATTAATTTTGCTAACGGACCAATTTTGGTCGGTATTGAAAAATATATCTTTTTTATAAATAATTAAAATTTATAAATACCGACCAACTTTGGTTGGTAATCTGGACAGGGCAGCCAACTTATCAGCCAAAGTTGATTAGAAATGTTGAATTTCTAGGAATTCAATATGCATTAACCGACCAACATTGGTCGGTATTTTACAATTTAAATTTTTTTTATTAGTTACCGACCAAGGTTGGTCAACTTTCTGGGATTAATTTTGGCAGAAAATGGATGTTTTGGTAGCTACACCACCTGCCAAATAAAAATAACATACCAATACTCCCAATTCATATTAAATAACAACCAATTCACCACATACAACCCCTAATTCACACAAATCCAACCAAACATCCAATTAATACTTTAAAACTATCAAATTAAAGTTCAATTAAACATCACAATCCAAAACCAAGAAAAAATTAAGTAATTACAACAAGTTCAAAATTGTTCAATATAATTTAAAACTAGTTCTATTAGTCTAATTCAAAGTATATCAAAGTATTGGTCAAGGGGTGTTTTCTACAACTTCATCACCATATGATAAACTTTCATCTACAAGACGGTATAGAGAACGGTCTTGTGGAGGACGGGAGGAACGACCACGGGGAGGACGGGAAGAACGATCACGGGGAGGTCGAGAGTCTCTAGCGATGACTCACGAGACCGGGGCAACGGAAAAGCTCCAGTAGAAAGAAGAGTTATGATCTGACTTGCATACCAAGGAATTAAGTATCTCTAAGCCTTTCTCTTTCCTTGGCCGCTTCTAGCTCAGATGTAGGCTTTGTCACTGTCTCCTGCATAGCCGAGAGGCTCTCCCTATTAAGTTCCTCGCCCTGTGAGGAAGTCCCTATTCATTGCATTCCGCACCTATAGATGGAAGTTTTTCTCAGGAAGCCGGTATACCTTTCCCTTTTTGGATCGCCAATAGCCTCCAACCATATTCTTTCAGCATCCTCATCCTAAGGTTAGGTTGGCTCGCCCGTTTCACCAATTGGCTGACTACGAATGAATTCCTTCGCGTTACTTTGGTAGCGACCCTGAATTATTTTAAATTAAATTAGTATTTAAAAATTCTTATAAAAGTAAATTATAATACTTAAAAAAATTGAAAGCTTACATATGCAGTCTCTGCCCGGTCCTCGACCCGCCTATCTCCATCCCCCTCTTTCTTCTTTAAAATATGCGTCTCCTTGAATATCTCATCACGGCTCATTGGACGCCCATACTTCTTTTACTGAAAACAAATTAATTTAGTTAATAAATAGAATTGATATACTTAGAAAAGTAAAATGATTTAAGCAATTATCAATCTTCTTCTTATTGTCCCGATGCTGATAGCACCTCCAGTGTGCAAAGACCCTCCCTTCTCGGATGAGCGAGCTTTATTTCCTTGTTCGCTCTTCTGTAAGAAATCCTCGGTCTACCATTGCCTTAACAAATCATCCCATAAATGTTGTAGACACCAGTCAGGCCTCTTGTTCTTCTTTCTACCATCCGAGAAATAATCCGCCAATCTCTTGTGGGCTTTTATGATAAAAATTTGCAGCCACTTCCTCACTATAGCAGTCTTCCCATACAAGCTTGCTTTTTCAAAAGTTAAATATTAGGTGGAAACATCATAAATATAAATTATTAAACTGCTTAAAAGAACATTTATACCTTAAACTGATTGAAAATTTGCTCCTTCAGCGAGTATGGGAAATCAATCCAAGTTTCATAAGGGCCATCATAAAGCTTTTTGATCGCATTGGTGATTATTTTCGTAGTCTGTTTACCCGGCCTGAACGTGCAATTTAACAATAAAAACACATAAATATATTAGTTAAAACGTTATAAAACAATAAACATAAAAATAACAAATAACTCTTACCCGTTACCCTCAGGAACTATGATAATCTTGCCATAGCGATCATAATGTACTACCTCTGGATCATCATCCTCAGCATGTGTATCAGAGGCATGTGTAGACGGTGTAGGGGGCTCAGAGCTACGGTCTCACAGGAGAAGTCCTGAAATGGATGAAGTCGATGATGAAGATGGCTGCGATCACTATGACTGCCACATAGCTAGATGGGATCCATGTGGCTGTGATACTGATGGTTGTGAACCAAGTGGCTGTGATATGGATGGCTGGGATCCATGTGGCTGTGATATGTAGGGATGCGATCCACGTGGCTGTGATATGTAGGGATGCGATCCACGTGGCTGTGAATGCAGATGGCTGCGATCTACTTGGCTGTGAATGCAGATGGTTGCGATCTACGTGGCTGTGAGGCATGGAAGACCCGGTGTCTAGATGAAGAAGTAGGCCTCGTGATGCCGTGGCAGCTCAGTATAGCCGTGTGGTGGAGGATAAGACATAGGCATCTCTGAAGAGGGTGGAAATGAGGGAGTAGTATTATCCCCAGATTCTACCCTCCTCTTTCCCTTCCCAGTCTTTTCTTGACCCCAAGAACTAGTAGGGTCATTATTACCTTGACCCTTGCCTGCTATTTGCATAATATAATGCATATTTAGATTGAAACATATAAGAAACTAGTTATAACACGAGCGTGCTTTAAAAAACTAACTTTTTAATATCTCGTCGAGGTATTGTTCCTCGTCTGAGAATTCCTCGTCCTCACTTGTTTGAATTTCATCAGTTAATCTTTGCCCTCATGTTATATAATTGTTACTTCATTTATATCAACTTCTTCCAATATGTATTCAGGATGTTCCAAATCATTTTCTAACTGATCGTCCACTATTTGGTGAACACTGGAGATATCATTTTGATATGCAATTCTCGACTTCCACCCTACCTACAGGCTTAGTTTTGATTACAACCCACCAATCGGACTTACTCCGCCGCAATGGATAAGAAGCAAAATACACTTGCCTAACGTTATGTGGAATTATGAAAGGATCATAGTGATCATACTCCCTTGTATGATTAACCTTAATTATGTTGTATTGCTGGTGAACTCTTGTACCTCTTGTTGGATTTGGGTCAAACCACTTGCATCTAAAGATTATCAATTTCTTATATGGCCAACTTGTATATTCTAGTTGTAATATTTCTTTGACCACACCATAATAATCAATATCTCCAACTTGGTTGTCATCACCACCTTGAACCCACACCCCGCTGTTATTGCTATTTTTGTTTTCAGAGCAATCCTCTGTATGAAACTTATAGCCATTCACCACGTACTTAGACATTATTATGACATGAAGCCCAGGTCCCCAAGATATATCTTTCAAAAATTGATTTACACCATTGTTTGGATTATTTACTTACATAGTGTTAAAAAAAATTCATAAGTTAGCATAACCGAATATACATATATATGTCCTATCAGAGTGCTTCCAAGCTTCTCCATCTGAAGGATGACACATAACACCAGGTGGTCTTCTATTTTCAAAGTGTCATCTCATATGAGGAGTAGAACTAATCCACACATATAACCTCTTTAACCTAGGTATAAGAGGTAAATAATGCATCGCCTTCACAACGACCATATTCTCACTGGAAAGCCTCTTGAAATAAGACTTTTCGCAGAATATACATCTTTCTAAATTTGCATCATCTTTATAATATAACATGAAACCATCTTCATAACAAGCAATTCTCTTCGACGAAAGTCCTAACTTAGAAATGTGACGATCCGGCCAGTCCTCTCGTGGGTTACTGCTCTGTCTTCCCTATTTTCCGTCTCATTATGTTTCGTTATTTGTGTTTAACGTAACCAAGTCGAGTAGTTGAGTGCGGGGTGCACTTGGTAAGAAACAAAACACTTAGTCTCTTTCAAGAAGGTTTAAACCGGAAAGTCAACCAGATGTTGACTTCTGGGTTAGAGGGCTCGGATGTGAGTTCCCATGGTTCGGTTAGTTTCGGGAGATGATTTATGACTTAGGAGTGGTATCGGAATTAATTTTGGAGGTCCGGTGTAGAATTAGAGTTGAATTGGCGAAGTTAGCATTTTGGCAATTAACGGGTGTTAGGCGAGATTTTGATCTGAGGGTCGGAATGGGATTCCGGAAGTTGCTGTAGCTTCGATATGTTATTGAGGACTTGCGTGCAAAATTTCGGGTCATTCGGACAAGGTTTGGTTGGGTTTAGATCAACAGAGCGATTTAGGGGATTTTGAAATCCTTAGGCTTGAATCCGACTCGAATTGGGCGTTGAGAGGTTGTTTGAGCGTTCCGAAGGTTGAAACAAGTTTGAATGATGTTATGGAGTATGTTAGCGTGTTTGGTTGAGATTCCAGAGGCCTCGGGTGAGTTTTGGGTGGTTAAACGGACTAATTCATCGTTGGAAGAGAAAGTTGTTGAAAACCAGGTGTCGAGAATGCAGTCGCATTTCTCAAATGCGGACCGCATATCTCTCCAAGAGATCGCAAACCCAGGCAGGTTCCTGGGCAAAGTTCATGTCAGAAATGCGGTAGGAAATGCGGACCGTATATCTAACATGCGGACCGCATATCTGACATTGAGACCGCAAACTGAGACAGAAAACTGAACAAAATTTAACGTCAAGAATGCGGTCGAAAATGCGATCGCAAACCTGAAATGCGGACCGCAAACCATGCTTCATGTTGAAATTGCGGTGAAGGCTAGGGCCACTTTTGCGGTGGCCACGTCAAATATGCGGACCGCATATCTGTTCTGCGACAGATATGCGATCGCATATAGGGCCGACAGGGGTGTTTTTGTCTCGATTTTTGGCCCCTTTATAAACATAAATCAGTGCCCATTTGCCATGCAAAAGCCATTTTCCGTTACCCACAAAGAGAAACACCTCCAAACACCATAGAATCACAGCAAATCAACCTTAAAATCATATTCAAAGGACATTTTCTTGGACAAATTCTCAAGAGGAGGAGTTTTGACCATCTTGAACATTGTTGGAGCTATAGAGCTCGGGTAGAAGCAAGTGTTGAGGCAATTCTTGGAAGATTCCCAAGGGAAAACATCAGGGTAAGTGTTCTTGACTTAATCTTGGTCAAAATTACCCAAACCTACTGCTATTCTAGCTTGTAATTGTGATTAAGTTGGGGAA
>MCJB01044064.1:48019-70181 GCA_002018475.1 Nicotiana obtusifolia | reverse complement strand
ATTGTTGTTTAATATTGTTGTTTAATGTGTTGTTTATTGTAGTTGTTAGTATCGTTGTTGTTTGATGTAGTAGTTCTTGTTGTTGTTAGTATCGTTGTTGTTTGATGTAGTAGTTCTTGTTGTTGTTGTTGTTTGATGTAGTAGTTCTTGTTGTTGTTGTTGTTGTTGTTGTTGTTTGATGTAGTAGTTCTTCTTGTTGTTGTTTGATGTAGTAGTTCTTGTTCTTGTTGTTGTTTTAATGGTTTCAATGCATATTTTAGGAATTTGGTAAAACTGACAGGGGGTGTGGCTGGCAAAACAGCCAGTTTCTTGAAAAAATATACCAGAAAAAGCGACCAACTTTGGTCGCCAGTTGGTCGCTATTTTGCTTTAAAAAAAAACTGATTCTGCAAATAGCGACCAAAGTTGGTCGCCAATTTCAAAAAAAAAAAATTTAAAATCTGCTAAAGCGACCAACTTTGGTCGCCCATTTAGTATTTTTAATTTTCTGCATTTCTAAATGGCGACCAAAGTTGGTCGCTATTTGAAAATACAGAAAATTAAAAATACCAAACAAGCGACCAACTTTGGTCGCTATTTAGCAGATTTTAATTTTTTGTATTTTGTACTGGGCGACCAACTTTGGTCGCTATTTGGCGACCAAGATTGGTCGCTATTGGAAAGGGACCAACTAAATGGTGACCAGACCATTGTGGTCGCTTTTTGGTCGCTTTTAGGCATATAGGGACCAACTTTGATCGCTTTTTCCGGTCGCTTTTTACCTGATTTTTAGTAGTGTCTTCTTCCCAACATCTTTAGCAACATCTTCACACTTTAGCAGCTCCACTTAAATCTGGAACTCGTGTAACGAAATTGGAGTTTCACTAATTATTGAAACTTTGCTAGTTTCTAATTTCTATCTCTCACTTTTTGCAATCTATAACAGTACGTTAATTCGAATCAACTACTGTTACGTGTGTCCTGCTTTCTTTAACAGTTTAATTTTTTAAAGAGTTGAATACACACTTTAACATATAGTACTAAAGCAAACAAGAGGTTCTAGCTCGTTTAGATCTGAATATCATGTAAAAAAATAAAAAAATACTTTCACGTATACGTATTGAGACATAATATAATATTAAAAATAAGAAAGAAAAGAAGTTGCTTCTTATTCTTTTATTTTCTAACCATTATGCAATATTTAGCTCGTTTTTTTCCGGTGGTTCTAATAAATTTTTGGTTTAATGTTAGAAGAAACCAGGGTAATCCTAATTACTTTTTCAGCCAGTACGCATATTAGTAGATGATCTTCACGTGAGATGCCCCTGTGAAAGCACCAGACATATGTAGTTTGAGTTGTGGGCTAACATCCAAAGCCAAGTATCAATTGGTTCCGACTTCCGTCTATGAGTTCACTAAAATTTTCATGTCTACCAAATAAAGAATTCAGGGTGAGAAGTTTATGCAAATTTAGAAAAAATAAACAATAAATTAGGATGGCTACTAATCATTTTTTTTTCTTCTTATAATCTATTCACATTTACACTTTACAAGACTGTTACTTGTACTTAACTTCTAATCCTGATAATGGAAGAATTCACACATAAAATCCCGAATAAATCATTTATCCAAGATCTCGCACAAAATACAATGATGCGCCTTTTACTAAATTTAGAAGCTCATGACATCATATATGTGAAATTTAAAATTTTCTTAGACTTTAGTTGATGGTATCCATTAAAAGGTGAATCAGAGTATCAGACCCTGCCTTTAGTGATCAAATTGGCATATCTCACCTGCTCTGTACCGTTGTATTTTGGCAGTTTGATGAAAACATTAATTGTGTCAACGGACATATGAATATGCTTTTAAGATAGGCTATTCACATCACACCTCTTAGGATGCGTCCAATTATTTAGTCTTACGTCAAAGTATTGCCTAGTACTTAATGCCCATAGGCCCATGATAAAATATTATCGTCTCACTACAATTCTAGAGACAAATAAATGAAAGCAGAGCTCAGCTTTCGGAATGCACATGCATTGAATTTGTTCAAATCTTGAAATTATTAATCTTAAAAAATGTCAAGGAGTGTGATAGAATATATTATTGTGGCACTACAAGGCTAGAGGAAAATAGAAGAAAATATAGCCCAGCTTTCGAATCTATAGGCCTCAAACTTATTTGAGCTAAAAATAAAAAAAAATAAAAAAATCATGTTTAAGATATATTGTTTCTGTAATATAGCCATTAATTTGGCTTATTTTCAAGTGGGGGTCAAATTTTCATGACATTTGTCATGACATAATATTCACTAGACCAAGTTTTCATAACATTTGCCATGACATAATATCCACTATTAGGTCAAGGATTTCTTGCTATAAATAGAGGAGCTTCTCCTTATTTATGAACACACCAATTCAAGAGCTTTTCACTCTTGTCTTTCATTCTCCTCCTTTATTTCATTATAGAGTATTTTGTAAGAGAGTGAGTGTTGGGAAATACTTGTGTGAACCCTTTCTTTAGAGTGATCTTATGAAGCTATTCTCTTGGGATATTTGGGATTAATTAGAGTATCTACTCTAATTTTGTACTCTCTTTTAACCACGTTAAATTTGTGTCTTCTTTATCATCTTTTATTGCCGTTATTATCAACTTGTATTGTCTTTATTATTGTCACTATAACGTAATTTGGCTAAATTCCGCAGTACTCGATTTTCCATCCTAACAGTTTCTATGGAAGTTGAATGTCAACGTTTTATTTCTCCGTAAATTTCAAGATACTTGTATCCTGTGTTTTTTATAAATTAAGGATTATTTTATCAAAAATTTAAAAGTAATATTATTAATGTTAATTCACGTAGTACTAGCGAGAGTGATATATTTTTTCCCACTACCAGCGACTTAAATTTCTTACCAAAAAGGGGACTAATCCTAAATATTCAAAACTCCAGATAATATGAGTGTGAATCTGTGATGAATGTAATTAAACATTCATTATACTAAAAAATGACTAGTTAAAAAACCATTTCCGTAGTAAATCATTTTAGCATCTCCGTTATCTCCCATAACTTAATACGTAAGTTTCATAAAACACTATAATGGAGCCTAAATACCATACGTAACTATAGTTTATTTAATTATCATTTGTAGCTATTGTTTAATTGTTATTAATTTGTATCACTTGCATTTATTCGCTCTAAATGATTGTATCAACGCATACATACACTGAAGTACAGTGATATATACAGTTACTGTATCATTGTATGTAACTTTGTACTCCGTATACATTATATTTACCAATGGGATTTTGCTACAAAATACAAAAAATAGCTACAATTTGTAATTATTTCGAAGTATATTTATGTATGATAAATAAAATATACTGTATAAGTTAGTTGTTATGGATCCAATATCCACAACCAAATACAGATTTAACAGGTTGATATATTGATACTGATAACGAAGGAATTACACTGAAAAGTACAATAACTAAGGAGAGGAACAGAAAGAAAGAAAGAGGATGGGAAGACAGAGCCACAGAAGAAATAGTCGAGGGAGGGAGAGACAGTTTCTACAAAATTCAGCCCAACTCTAGAATGCAACGAACCCATTATTTATCTCCTGATTCCTTAGTCCCTGTCACGCGCAGTGCACATGCTCTGTTTTCAGCAAGGGTCCCATACGTAATTTACCAAAAGCCCAAACGTGGCATCGTGGCTATTTTGATTCATAACATTAGTTACATCACAAAAAATTTCCTATATTTTGCCACAAGTGTAACAACATATAAAACAAAAATTCTAATTAAAGAAAGGGTTTAGAAAAAAAAAAAAAAAACTATTAGTACTGACTAGTGACTACACATGTGGTCGCTTTTAGATGCACTATTTAAATTATAATTAATTTTTAAAAATTATTTAAAGTTTAGCTCTAGCCCGAGCTGTCAAATTTCAGGCCCTATTGGCTCTTCAGACCTGTTTTTAATTGCCTAAGCCTAATTTCATATCGAGAGGTTTAAAGTTAAAACTATCAAAATGAAATTTGACCATAAAGTTAGATTCTGCAAAAACTAACTTCAGGTCAAGTTTGCAACTAAGTTTTATTGTGAGATGCCTAAATTTTAAATAATATGTAAATTTTGACTACTTTTTAAATAATGGTCCGAAAAATGGCTATTTGTGCAAATTAGCAGGTTCAGGCTGCGATCCAAACAGTTCAGAATTGGGCTTTTTATCGGGTTCATGAAAAACGTCTGGTTCAAGCCTTCGACGCCCTAAAATTCTCGTCACCTTTCTCTGAAAAAATCTTATCTCCTCCCAATTTTCCTTGTAATGAAGAACGAAAATCAATCCAGTTCCAGTTGGACGGAAAAATGGGGTCGCAGCAAAAGCAGCAACAAAAATATGGAAAAAGTGACGGCGGTGGCGTCGGCGGGGTACGACAAGGCAAAATCAGCGGCTGCGGTGGGAGCTGACAAGGCAAAGGCGGCAGCTGCTGTTGGAGCAGTGAAGGCTAAGGCGGCGGCTGTGGTCGGCGCAAACAAGGTGAAGAGCGGAACCTCTTCTGGATTCAAATGGATTAAGGAGAAGTTTATGCAGAAGAGAAGCTCAGCTAAATAATTTGGTTAAAACAAAGATAATTAGAAAATGGTAGAATATAGGGGTTTATTTGAATTTAATGGGTTTGCAGTTAAGGATCTAATTGTATTCAATGGCTATATTCGTACTGATTGTATTTGGTTCCTTTGTTTTAAAGGAAATTTTGCATTTATTTTTTTTCTTTTTCGTGTCATGATAGTGTTATTACGAATGCGGAGTGAACCTAAACATGACAAACGGGTAATCTATTTTCAATAAGCTGAATCTACGTTTCAATATGAAATGTGACACATTATCTGATTTGGGCCAACCAAGTTAGACACAGGACTTCGCTCGATCTGAATCCTAGCTCGCAAGTTGAGCTTGACTAGCTAGGGACAAGTTGGTTCAACTTGAGAATCGGAACATGTACATTGGCTCAAATTGATTCAAAAACAACATTGATGCAACGGCCATTTTGTATTATGTGCTTATCGAGAAAACGGGTTAGTACTGGTCCAGGCCGCTCTTGGCCTTTCAAATATTATAACAGTCTCATCTGTTTTGAGCAACAGCGAAACTGTCTCCTCTCCTAAGCTTGAGAACTCTCGCTATGTTTCCGACTTGAACTTACCTTTAGAGCTTCTCGGACTCTAGGCTCGACAACGTTCGCTCTTCCATCTTGAGTTGGTCTATTCTGCACTCTCTTAGAACTTTGGAACAGTAACGAAAAAAATTTCTCACTTTTCCGCATTCATAATAGTTACCAGATACCTGAGCATTTATATAATAACATAATATGAAATTTGGTTCCAAAAAAATTTGACCGTTATAGTGAAGTGTTATTATAGAAGAATGACTATTATAGATGAGTTTGACAGTAATTGTGTCCAAACTAAGTTTGGCTCAATCCCTTTGTCATGGCTATCTAACGAGCCAGGCCACGGGCTTGCGCCTTTTTAAAGTTCAAGAATGGCAGAACATCTCCGAAGATTGGGGACAGGGCTTTCTTTTTTTTTTTTTCCTCCTGGGAGATTCAGGAGAATGGATTTTACTGGGGGATTTGAAAGTGCTACCTAGTTTAGGAAAGACAACACAAGGGTTTTGGCAACTTAACAAACACGCTACCAAGCTACGCCACATTCTTTCAATTGTTCCACGGTATAATTGTCGAATTTTTTTTTCTTTCTTCCACAAGGTTATTTCCACCATTGATATGGTACTTCTAGTTTAAAATGATTACTTTGGAAATAATGCATAACAAGATGAATCGAGTAGCGAACAAGGTGATTATATCCCTAGAACTTTCAATCAAAATAAGAAACTCTATAGCAAGAAACTATAAATTGTTTCTGTATCCACACAAAACGTTGTTTAGTTCTAATGCCCCGAGAAAAATTTCATCAGCTTGACAAAACCTTGAGAAGTACTAGTACATAGTATGTTGGTCAAATTACCAGCTCTTAAACTCAATGCCTATACCACCATAGACCAAGCACACTGAAAATAGGAACTAGAATTTTAGCATCAGTTACACAAAGCACATTCTAAGAGCTAGACAAATAACCGTTTCAATGAGTTTTGTGATACCATAATTCTGATAACTTTGTCCTACTTGAACCAATTTGTTGAGAATTAAATACTCCCATTTACTTCAAATTTTTACCATTCTGAACAAGCCAAAGGAAGCGTGCTTAAAATAGTCATGATTTTTCTGCCCTGGAAGGAAGGGATTGTTGTCTAGTCTTTGGTTGGACAAGAATTCCCTACCACAACATAGTACACATGGATCACAAGTACTACCAACTATAGTTTCAATTCAATACTATTAGTTTCAGTTTTTAGGGGGCAAAGAGAGAGCGCCAATAAGAAAAGTTGATTTGAATGCAAAGTTTTGAACAGGACCAAACATCCTCTGTCCTACTCCATGCCCATTAAATGATATGTATTAATAGCTTCAGTTTTGTGTCTCCCTTTTGAGTCTTGCTTTCACGATTTTTTACCTTCTTTACTTAATTTCCAACTTCCTTTCTTGTTGAGTAGTTGGCTCATTTATTGCTACTTCTTTAATGCTGCAAGCTTTTTCTCATTTTCTCCCTTCTCTTAAGTTCAATTCCTCCCCTCACAACTTTCTTTGTCTTCAAATTTTCACATTTCCTCAATTCTTCATTACTCCTTTGCCCCTCAAACTCAGTAGATGCTTCTTTTATGAACTGGTATCTTTCAGCCTTATTTTTGCCCTACATCTTTCAAAAGCCTAGTGTTGTATTTTCTTTTCGCTTTATAACAGATGATGGAGGAGGGAACTTTTTTGAATTCAAAAGGAAGAACGGATATTCAGCTTGTAGGTATACCATACGAGATGTTGGTGCGGTTCAATGAGAAAGCAGTTGTCAAACAAGTTTTGACCCTACTTTTTGATTGAGCCGTGCCAATATCACGTGTCACTAGTCTATAAGTTTTTTTTATATTTAAGTTCATGAAGGAATACAATGTTGTCAAATATTTTCACCTGGTAGGTCGCGTTTTATCTGCATTCACGCACGGTCCGAGTAAGGGCCGCACTCCAAGGGGTATGATGTAGTGAGCCTACCCTGATGCAAGCATCAATGGCTGATTCCACTGCTCAAACTCGTGACCTATAAGTTACACGGAAACAACTTTGTCATTGCTTCAAGGCTCCCCTTCCGCGTTTTATCTGCAACATTCTTTAAAATCTTTATTTCTGTTATTCCAGTGCTTAGTTCTTTCTGTTGTCTAAAATTCTCTGTTGGCTGTGTATAGGAGTAAGAATGAGTCCATGATTTAGATTCCTGAGTCAGAAGACGGAAATCTATGTTTCTTCATAGAAAGAGAGAAATATTTGAAGTCCCCAAATTAGAAGCAAAGGTTGGGTGGTGGATTGGCATAAATCTTGATAAGCAGCCTGAAAGGAACAAAGCCAACTGCATGCAGTTTATTTTCATGAGCTTAACTTCTAGCATATACTAACAAGGCAGCCTGATGTACGAAGCATTTCATGTTTACACAGAGTTTGGGGAAAGGTCGCACCCCAATGGATGTAACGTAAGCAGCCTACCCCAATGCAAGCATCAACGAGTGACTGATTTCTACAGCTCGAACCCTTGATCTATAGGTCACACGAAGACAACTTTTGCCGTTGCTCTAAGGCTCTCTTTCTTCTAGTATATACTAATAGTGTGACAAAAAAGAATTTACATTTTGATTACCTAACTGATAGCTACAAGTAATTGCGTATAATAAACGGAACTAATTACCTACTAGAACATAAGACATGCAATTTGCTACAACAGGTAAAATTACACTAATAGTGCAAACTGTCAATGTATATTAATTCTATTTTCAGCAACATGCAAAAGTTAGCTAAAATGTGGTTGTTGCTGTGAACTTATTTACCAGTAATTTCTACATGGTATTTTACTATTAAGAATTAGCACAGAAACATTTTCTAGTATGAAAGTATAGGATATAAAATAAGGGGATAGCTCTTTGTCTCAGCCATGCACAATACCGAGTCCTTTGAGTGTTGATACTTGCAATAGTCATTTTAAAGAGTTATGCTTTGCCTATTTTCCCAAGATATTGTAGAGTCCCAATTTAGTTCCAACACTTTGATATCTTGCTAGTTACTATTGCTGTTTCTCTTCTTTTGCCCAAACCAAAATAACATGTCTACAAGAAAATTTGTTCTGCCTTATGTCCAGAAACAATTGGAATGTAAAAATTCGTTGTTGCAATTTTCGATCAAATATTCTACAGTATGTATCTTTTGTACACTAAATTTTGCGCATGAACACTTCTAGCTTTAGTCTGCTAAAACTATGTAAAGACTAAAACCATGTAAATGATATGGCAAAGTTTTCTTTCTTCAACAAGCATTCCTATTGCAATAGCTAAGACTTCATTGGTCCTATTACTATCATAAAAAATAAGAATGAGGCAACCTATGAGTATTTTAAGCTTATGCCACTACAACCACGCGAAATCCTTTTGTTTTTATTAGCTATATTTGCCCCCCGTGTTATATTAGTTTTACTACCTTTAGCTTTAAAATTGCAGGGACCAAATAGCAACTTCAGTCAATCTTTGGGGACTGAATGAGTAATTTACTCTATATCATTTATTTCTAAATTTCTATGCTGGATAATGAAGAGAAAGGGATGAAAATGAGTCATATAATACATTCAGGGGTCGTTTGGTACGAACACAAGTAATGCAGGGATTAGTAATGCAGGGATTGTAGTGCTGGGATTATTTTTTATCAAGTGTTTGGTTCATTGTATTAAAAATTAATTATGTAATGTATAAGTTTGGATTTAGTAATTTTAAGTCTTATCCATGTATAGCTAATCCAGGGATTAGTAATCCCTTCCTTTCCTTGGTATTAGTTAATCCCTCATATGAGGGATAACTAATCCATGTATTAGGTAGGAGTAAATTGAATTGACCAACCAAACATGGTATTGGACGGATTAAATTTTTATGCGGGGATTATTTTGCTTAATACGGCCTACCAAACGACCCCTCGGATGCATTAGAGAAAAGAGAAAATAATGCATGTGTTAGCTTTTGGTATTACTAATCCCTTGTTTGGTACACTTTTTCAACTTATGTATTACTTATGCAAGTATTAGCTATACAACTTATTTGGTATTATTGTATGTATAACTAATACAAATCAAACCATGGTATTAGCAATACCAAGGCTTTTAATGCATGCATTAGCATGGTTTGCAATGCATTTTAATTTTTAATACACCACAGCATACAATGGATAAGAAATAATCTCTACACAACAAATGCTTGTTATAATAACCCATGCATTACTAATCCATATATTATTAATACACCTTATTCAATACTATTCTTATACACCCTGCTAAACGGCCCCTTAAGGGATGAAAAGAACTTTTATTAGTCTTGATAGTCCACAGGAGGTCATCTGAAAATTTCCCTCTCATTGATGCCATCTATTCCCCTACTTCATTCTAGCTCTGAAAAGGTTCCTTCCAATTAATGCCATTGTGAAAGAATTTGGACATCATTCCAATTGATTTGACAAATGTGTCATATAATACATTTAAGAGAGACCTACAATAAAAGACTACTGTTTTGAACTATTACTAGTTGAAACATCACCTAATACTTGTTAGTTGAAACATCACCTAATACTGTCTATTAATGGATCCCTTACCATATATACTTTGAAGTATTGGCAATATCATTCCTTAAGGGGTCGTTTAATACGACGGATAAACAAAAATTCCTGAGATAAAAATTTAGTACCGTCTTATTCCAGGATAAAACAATAAAATAGACAATCTCAGGATCAATACAACATTATGTCAAACACTCAATTAAAAAAAATACTATGATAACTAATCCCAACATAACTAATTCCAACATAACTAATCCTAGCATAATTTATCTTCAAAGTTCAAACCTAACGACCCCTTAAAGTTTCTCGTTCAACTACTATGTGAATATGCTTTACCAAGTAGTAACAAAGACACAGTTGAAGCTGGGAACAAGCTCTGCTGCCCACTCCTTCTATTACTTATATTCTCAAAGAAATTATAGATGTTATTTTATGCAATGCTCTTTCTCATTTTTACCTAAAGATTTCTTGAAAATGAGATTGGAAGGACTTTTTTTTTTTCACTTTAATTGTGGTGCATTATTGGATTGAAATGCAATATGACACCACATTTCAGCATTACTAGTTGGTGCAAGGGAAGCAGGTCCGCCAAAAAAATGACTTGCATTTATTAAGATTTTACAATTCAGTGAATTATGACTTACATCTGAGCCTAGTAGTAAACAGAAGAAAGAGTGGTGAGAGCCATTGCCTGCTACTCATGACCGCTTTGGCAGCCGTTCTTCTCTACAAAAATGGAGAACTTTACGGCTAGGCCTTGGCCCTAGAATTCCCTCTCTTTCTCTTCCCCGCAATCCTTCTTTTGATCCGTCCGTGTGTATAACATGTATATCTGTACTCTCGAGCAATAAAATGAGAAATTTTTTGACATAAAGCATTGACATCATCTCCTTCCTGAGTTTGGAAGAAATATATGCGCTCAGATTGCAGCTTTCCATAAAGCGTTCTCCCCCTCCCCACACCGCCTGTGGACTTCCTTTAACCTGTCAACGGACCTGCATATCCCGCTGCAGGTCCAGTCAAATGAAGCAACACAGATGTTGCCTGCCTGAGCCTTCCATTCACAATCTGCAGCAGAAGTGTTATGCTTTAAATAATAGTTGGTCGCAGAAGATAAAGCTTAATAGTTTTACGAGTTGCAACATAATGGATTAACCAGGTTGAACATAGCCCAATCACATATCACACAAGAGAGTTTGGTCTTTTTGTAGTTAAACATGTAGAAATGTGAGGTTAGTTACAGATTCAGATCTTGGAATTCAATCAGCTATTTAAATCCTTCATTTAATCAAATAGACTTCCGTAATTCTGAAGAAAACTTCCCTATGGATTTTCACGCTTTCACATGATTCTCATCCTTTCCATCTCTCTCGGACTACATCTTGAGGGAGATAAAGTCTTAATATGATAGCACATTAAAATTCATAAAAAGGAAAAAGCTTTACCTGGTGGAGTTCCACAACATAATCTGCGATCATCTATATGGTGCACGTCAAGTCCAATAAACCAAGCTCCCAGTGAGACATCCTCATTGGCATATTTATGTAGTACATGCCTGCAAGCATCGAGAAGATTATGATCAGAATTTCAAAACAAAACGATAAGAAATCATTCATTTTGGAGTGTTCAGTCCATATAATTAGAAAAAAATATAAAGAAAAGGAAATACTAAACTGATTTACTGATATGTAGGAGGCCAGGTCCTTTGAAATGGCATATATTTGACCTGTAGCGTGACGGAAGTACTTGTTTCCCGTCTCCCCAAATTTCCAATATTCCGGTTCATGGTATCGTACTCCCCTGTTCAATAGAAAATTATAAGATGCTAAAGTAATGGAATTTAAATTGAACTCACTTAAGAAAATAAAACCCTTACTTCTGAGCTAGCACGGGACCAGATTTCATGCACCCAATGTACACACGAGGCTTCTTACGGTGCCTTGCCAGTGTTTCTGCAAGTGTACCTGCAATAGAAATAGAAAATGAGCTTGACCTAGCTAAGAAAACAAACTAGTCAGAGGACACCACTTATATTTGCCTAACGAGTTAGTAAATTTGGACAAACTTTAGCCAGCTTCCTCTTAGGATGTAATTTATTATGGGAAAGCAAGACATATAAGATGATTATGCTATTGTCAGTGTGGAAAATAACGTCAGAAGTTCAGTTACCTATATTTACATGGACATCATCGTCAACTTTGACATAATACTCTGCATCCCATAGCTTAACAGCAGTAGCAAAATAAGTCTTTGTCTTGGCAGACAATTCTAGATAACCCTCGACGTGATCCTGTTCAAAGGCAGCAGAGTTATGTTACCAACTCTTATGTATAAGGACAATTTCAAACGAGTAGACTTGGTACATATTGAGCTAATTATAGAGAGAGGATTACCAAGCGCAAGAAATCACCATGCTTTTGGTCCTCAGCTTCAATAGCTCTGTCCAGTATACCACCTAATGTGGCACTGCAGAATAAGTTTATAGCTTTATTAGTCAGCTCGTATAAAGTCTATTCTGTCTATACATCTGGAGATAAAACCACTAAACATTTGCAATTTCTTAAGTACCTACCCATGACCAATGACAAAGCGCATGATGATTCCTTTCTCTTCTTCCAGCTTCTTTCGTTTTACCCCTATTTACAATATTATAAACAAGGTAAGATACCAGACAGAAGCAATGGCAACCAAAAGACGAGTTACATAAACTAGAAGGGGAGAAGGGAGTGGGAATAGCCCATACCTTGTGGCATCCATGTAGCACGAACTGAATCCCTTCTTTTTCTGCTACTAAACGCGGTATTTATTCCTACGACCACAAAATATTTTCTCTTTCTAGGTGAATCACCCTTCTCATTGTCTTGTGATAGAGGAGCACCGCTAAGAATCGACTCCTGAGTGGCCTTTGCAGCTGCCAACTCCATCTCCAAATTTGAAATTGTTTTGTCTAGTGTCCTGTATAAGATATGCAGTCATAGGAAATTAAAACTTAATAAACAATAATAGGAAAGAAAAAGAGTGTTGAGCAGAACTCACTGGAGAGCATGATGTGTCTTAGAAACTTCTCCGAAAACATCTTTGGATACCAGTTTTACATCTTTCTGCTGCAACTGAAACAACACAAAATAACATCTAAGATATCTAGTATTGGGATTAAACAAGAAATTGAGGCTCGAGTTGGAGATTTCAATAAAAAAAACTAGAACAGAAATACTCACAAATTTTGTATCGCAGCCTTCTGAAACTAAGTTGAGTCTTTCAGCTTCTACTGCAGTTGTTCTTGTAATACCACCTTTTGTTTCAGGAACCGTCATTCTGCAATAACAAGATACTTGTGTTATTGTGTAATTTCATTTTTCGAGAGTTATATTCACAAAGAAAGATCATTTCATATAATATTTGCAAAGCTAAAGTAAAGAGTGGTGTTTCAATATCAAAGGTCTAGTATTTCAATATTCTAGAATGCTCCTACAACTAACTGTTGTTTATAACCATCTGCACTATTTAGTTTCCTAAATCCAAATCCTTTTTGTCAAAATACCTAAATCCTTATTCTTATATGACATACAACACATTATTATTTACAACAACAACAAACTCAGTGGAATCCCACTAGTGGGGTCTAGGGACTTTACCCCTACCTTGCGGAGGTAAAGACCCTGTTTCCAAAGGACGCTTGGCTTGAGAAGATGAATAAACATGTACGCGTACTTGTTCAGTATGCAAAGGTAAAGAAGAAAATGAACAATAACAAAATGGGAATGCCAGAAAAGAGGATGAAAGGGGACAATGAGGGAGAATAACATAGCTTGAAGTTTCCATTAATTCAGAAATGAGAAATAAGCCAAACTGGTGATCAAAGGTTATTTTGAGGCCTAAAATACATAATTTTGTAAAATCTCAACCAGAATATCATTACAGATCTACCAGTGCTTTACCATTTTATTTTGCAAAATTGCCATTATACAAAAGGAAAATATAGGAAAAAAACAGAAATAAAACTCAGAAATTTCAAATAGGTAACAATTGAACAGCATCAACAGTTCAACACTCCAAGATTATTTTGCTTATATAGAAACAACACCACAAAATCTCCCTTCCAAAAAAATAGCACAATATCCAATCTTGAACTCATAACATTACCAAAAGTTCTTCCTGATAAACTACCAGGTTCAAAATGGCGCAATTAAGAAAAAGTGGAGATATCAAAAATTGGTTGAATTCACATGGGAGAATATAACTAGAAAAAGTGAAAATTTCTGATAAAAGGTAAATTAACTTACCTGGCGGTGAAGAGCATTCCAGCACAAAAACTACCTATACAAAGAAAAAGAGTCCATTTTTGAGAAATAATACTTCTTGATTGCGGTTCTACCACTCCTCTGTTCTTGAAAGACATTTCCAATCTAATTAACTCTAATTCTCCTCAACAAATCTACCTACTACTACCTTTCTGGTTAATCCCATATGCAGAACTCAAAGACAGAACCAAATCAAAGACACCCCCAAAGCAAAAGAAGCTATTGGCCAAAAGTTTAAGAAAAAACTGTTATTATATGTAAGTTTTTGAATTCTTGAACACAAACTTTGAGGAAGATTCAGAGCTATAGGAAAGAAGGTATAAGCTATAGCTATAGGAAATGATGCTTAAAAAAGGATGCCTTGTTCTCACATCTAATTTGTTCACTTTCTTTTATCCTTTGCTTTGTTCTCTCATCTCTCTCTCCCCTATATACACAACTACTAGTGGTACACTTTGCAGGTAAGCTACTTGGAATAGAAGTGAGAAGACTTGCTAACTGTCCCAGTTTGATATACCAAATTTACCAAACTGTCCTTGTCAGTACTTTGGACCATTTTCTCTTATTTAAATTGAGATGGGGATTCTTGAATAACTGTAACAGTTTTCTTATTTTTTTGTCTTAGTGTGACATGAATGCCCTTTCCTTTAACTTTTTCTTGAATGTAATATATGCTTTCACAGTTTTGTTTTAGAGACAATAGTTTATAGTGACAGAAGAATCAATACAGAGACAGAGAAAAATATTGATACATATATGATAATATCTTGACATGTTTAAGCCCGTTGGGTTCGTTGGGCAGGATGTATAAGAATAATATTGAATATGGTGTATTAGTAATGTCAAGATTAATTATGTTTAAATTATTTCTTATGAACTATTTGGTTTGATATATTAAAAATATTGTATAATTTTTTTATAAAGTTATTTGCTTATTAAAATACCTTCCACCTTCTTTCAAAAGGATTTTGAAAGGACAATTATGTCTATACATATTTATCCATGTATTAAAAATCATGGATTGCTAATACCATGGTTTGCAATGTATAAAAATAGTACTGAATATGGTGTATAACTAGTTATACATAAGTTAAAATATACTTCCAAACAAGCAGAAGCGGATCCACGATTTCAAGAGGATGGATGCACTGTTGTGAAAAAGTGTATCTAGAATTTGCATCTGACAGGGTTTAACTTTAGTCTCTTACCATGAACCCGTTACGCTTTTGAAATTATAGGTTCAAAATTATATTCTTTTTGAAATTTTAGTAATTTTCACATATATATTTGTACTCCGTGCCGAAATCAAGACCATTCAAAGTGGGATTTAAACCGCCAACTTCAATTGTAGTGGTGCACCCAATAATAATTGCACCATAAGAGTCTTTGAGCATGGGTTCACGCACATATATTTAAGTAATTTTGAAAAAATATAATATTATTATACATGATTGAGGGAGAGGAGTATGGGTTCACGTGAACCCATATCCATCAACTTGGATATGCCTCTGCAAACAAGGGTATATATATATATATATATATATATATATATATATATATATATATATATATATATATATATATATATATATATATATATATATATATATATATATTATTTTTCCTAATACATCCTACCAAACGACTCCAGGAACATTAAGCTAAATTCATTTTCAAGAGCTTGTTAAAAGGAAAATTTTAGCTAATACTCCAGTGCAAGTTTGGTAGTATTTCTGTATTTAACATCTACTGTCTTTTACTAAAGGGGAAGTGATTATCCAATTTCCTAATTTTGTTTCTCTTGTGGACCTAAATCTAGTAAATTTCCTTTTATGTATTAAGAAAAATTAATTACACTAACGCGTTGCATGATTATTAATTTGATTAGACAATGCAGCTTTGATGTCGCTAGGAACAGAAAATAGTTTTTATTTTATTTTATTTTGTGCTGGTTTTTGACTTATTTCTGTTTTATTCTTCTTTTTGTGAAAGCTTGGATATGGTTTTGGGAAATTGTTTCCATACATATTTCCGTGATTGTAGACTTCAGCTCATTGTTTGTAAGGTGGAAAATAAAATTTCTTGTGTTATGTTTTCTGTTTTGTTTCAACTTGTTTTCTTGTTCATAAAAATAAAAGACAATTGTGTTAAATTGAATTTCTATTTATTTAAAACAATCCATTATTTTGTGAAACAAACACTTAAATTGTTGTCATGTGTAGTATATTTTACAGCCTCATTGGTTTTGTCATGATGAAAAATTTAAGACATTAGAGATTTCCTTGTCATTGGGATTATTCTTTTTATGTTAGAATTGTCGTTTTAAATATGAAAAAAAAACAAGAGAGTACCTACCCTGATAGCAACATAAAATTCATTATTAATAAAATCAATCTTTCTATAGCTACCAATTGGACTTGTTGTATAATTCACGCGTTTAAATTATTTTAAAATCCCTTTATATCCATTTGTTGGGATTGTTTTAGTTACATGAATAAAGAAACCAAAGTTGAATTAAACGTCTAGCATAACGATGTAATCCAACAATGAATATATAATAAGAGTTGTTAACCAAACAAAAAAAAGGTGTTTTTCTTTTTCTCAAAATAGAAATAAAGAGGTTGACTATTTGTGGTCCTTTTAGTAGAGAAGCTACAATAAAGCATTGGATGGGACAGATTTCTCCTCTCTGGTCACAAATAATTGGAATATGTTCAAAAAGATTAGTTATTCCTTTTTCGTATATAAAATTATTAGTTGTATTTTATTATCAAATATAAAAGGGGGGAAATTATATAGTATAGATTCATACTCCAATTCCTTTTTGGTCTTGCCCATGACGGTATTTGACTTTATCTTCAAAATGCAATTGTTCTAAAGAGGTAATATATGATAGAATATATAATCATAATGATACATTATGGAAAGGATAATTCAAAGATGTGAGAAGAATTTATCGTCATTAGTCATTCAATGAGTACTATAATTTTTAGTCTGTTTGCAATAAGTTAGATAGGATCGATCATTATTTAGGTCAACTTTGGAATGTGATGATTGGTTTTTTACTACGTTTAAAGTAAAATAGTATACTAATAAGAGGATTGAAGTTAAAATAAAAAATTATACCTTAATTTTTTTAATAATAATTATTTTAAATTAAATATATTTAGTAACCACGATAATTAATATGAATTAGAGGAAGTAGTAGTTATCTACTCTAGGTTGACAAATTCAATGAAGCTATACCGCGTTAGATTTCAAAGTCAATGTGGTCTTAGGTAGTTTTACGTCTAAATAACTCAGTTGACTGCATTACTACATATACTTTGTATTGACTTCAAATACATACAGCGGTAAAAAAGCAGAAAACGGTAATAAACAATTTGAGTCTTAACCTTAAGGCTTAGATCTTTTCTCTTTTATTTTTCCTCTTCAGTATTGGCGAGTCCACTCGCATTTCAAAATCTTTTAAAATATTACAATTAAAGAAAACCTTTTTTCACAAGTATGCACTAGAGAAAAAATCCTTGCCAATAATATACAGGAGTGCGGGTTATAATAGTAATGGTTCAATTACATATTTAACTTTTTATTTCTATCCTAACATTTTATTTGAAAGGCTCAATCATTCTATATCAATCAAATATTCTTATTCTATATATGAAAGGTTTAAATAATGAAGTGAACGGCACAAGACATTCAACATTTCCTTCATAAAGAAAAACTATATTCTCCTTAACCGATGGGCCCCGTTCATTAGTCATAAGTTTTCTTTATAGATTTGTTTGAAACTTGAAATAAAAATTAAAGTGAAATATAAAATATTTTTGAAAATTGAAATTATGTGTTTACTAATATTTTGTGAGTAAAAGAACTGCACTAACTAATCTGAAGCACACTTTTGAAACTTGAAAAATCATCTTAAAAAACTGCCTAAGACAGGTCACTTTTATAATCAAATATATTATCAAATTTTCTTTAAAATAAAGTGAAGAAAATTTATGGCCAAAAGGAGGCTTAATGTGTTAAAAGATCATTGCCAAATTGAGGTCGACGAAAACCATAAGGCACGTGACAATGATGTAGAAAGTGAGACACGTGGCCCGCAAACATTAGTGTTTCACTTTGACAGAGGACCTTACCTTGTTAATTAATCAGGTAACAGCCTCCATTTTGTATCCACATGGAAGCTGGAAAAGTCTGCTAACTCGAGGGTCCCACTCACGAGCTTCCTGACACGTGTCATTATGTTGTGATCTCTACCTCAAGGGACTTCGCCTTTAAATGATTCTGTGAACAACTGAAGACCGACATCCCGTTCTGTGCTTTCAAGGCTAATATTGTCTTTTGTCATCTGTTTAATGGCACCGTTACTATGTTTGAAAATAAATCGCCAAATATACCCTTGTACTATCAAGAAATGTAAATGTACCCCTTATAATATTGAGTCCATATATATTTTTATCGTAATACTATTAGTTCAAATATATCTTTGTTTCGTTAAGTTTGTCCAAAGTGGACATCCAATCCTGCGTGGCACTGACATTTGATGAAATGGATAACACATGGCTTGCCACCTCAGCGCCCCTAACCCATTTTAACCCTCCCTTCAATTTTTTATATCACTAAATTTCCTTTCCCTCCACCACTATTGCCACCATTACCGCTATCATGAAAAATATTGTATTTCAAATTTTATAGCATGTTTGGCCAAGCTCTTTTCTTAGCCAAAAATGCTTTTTTTTTTGTCAAAAGTACTTTTCTTCAACAAAAAAAAAGAGGTGTTTGGCCAAGCTTTTTGAAGGAAAAAAGTGTTATTGAGTAGAAGCAGAAGCAGAAAAAAGTAGCTTCTCCCAAGAAGCACTTTTTTGAAAAGCACTTTTGAGAAAAATACATTTAGAAGCACTTTTTAAAAGCTTGGCCAAACACTAATTGCTGTTCAAAAGTGCTTTCAAATTGATTAGCCAAACACTCTCAAAATAAACAGATTTTAGAAGCTTGGCCTAACAGGCTATTAGTCTTTTATATATGGATTTAGGGGTACTGAGGTGGCATCTAATATCAGTGTCACGTTGGATTGGATGTCCACAATAGACAAACTTAACCGAAGAAATTATATTTGAACCAATAGTATTACAGCAGGAGTACATTTGGACACAAGTATAACGAAGAATATATTTAAATATTTGAACATAAGGTATAACAAATGGTATATTTAAACTTTTTTTTCTAGTAATACAAGGTTATATTTGGCCCTTTCCCGACAAATCAAATGGTGTACTCCATACCTTTTACGAGTTTTAAAAATATTTTATGACTATAAGAAATTATGA
Organism: Nicotiana obtusifolia; assembly: GCA_002018475.1. Taxonomy (NCBI): domain Eukaryota; kingdom Viridiplantae; phylum Streptophyta; class Magnoliopsida; order Solanales; family Solanaceae; genus Nicotiana; species Nicotiana obtusifolia. The sequence continues at coordinate 50,809 of MCJB01044064.1, read as the reverse complement.
TTCTTTTTAGCTAAAGAATTATGATTATATACTCCAAATGTCCTATTTTATGAGGCAGTGAAAAAAATGACTAACGTTTTCTTTAATTTGAAAAATATGTGATCTTAACCTCTACATTTAATTTTTGGTGATATGATTTATTGCGACTCCATTAATAAAAATTCTGGGAGTACCCTTTACTAGGACAGAGAAAGTTGAACGACACAATTAAAAACTCTTACTACGTACTATAACTGTTAACAGTAAGAACGGTCTTAATATATTAAGAGTATGCCTTTTTTCTTTAATTCGCACTCTGTTATACGTATCTTCACATAAAATGAAATGAGTGACATACTTTTTATATGTTTTTCATATAAAAATATTATCTATAAACCAGCAAAATATTAACTTCTGAATTCACACAAAATTAAATATGTTGATCCTCATATTTCCAATTCTATTGCTCTACCCTTTAACGACAGAAATAAGAGAACTTTTTTTTTAAACTCGGTGTTTGATATTCGTTTTGGGATCCGATTAATCTAAAATTACATCGAAAAGTCTTGTTTTGAGGGCTAAGTGTTCTTTATCGAAAGCAACTCTATTTTTAAAATTTAAATTCGAGACATTTAGTTAATTATGAAAGAATACTTATTATCCACCAACTGCTAACTTTTAATGATAGAACCGTTAAACGTATCTTCTCGGGAGAAAAATACCCCGGGAACGTGCATCTAAGACTCATCACCTAAATGTTAGTAACAAAATACTCATTAATTTAGTTAATTCTCAGTCGTACACCAATGGAGCAGTGAGTTCCACTCTATAAATGTTTGAACAATTATAAAAAACTTAATTGGATAAAATTGACCAGCAAAGAGCACGCAGTTGGTAGGGTTAGAACGAAACAGATTCCTCAGGTGTCGGCTAAAAGAATTCAATTATTCATGGCTTACAATTAATCATCCTGCTGTACTTGTAATGCATTCTTGGATTTTTCTCTAATTTCAAAAAATACTCTCATATTTTCAAATTTCCATTGGAGTATGTTATAGTTTATGCTTATATAAAACTAAGCAGCCTATATTTATTATTATTTCTGCTCAGATCTCTAATCTCAAGGACAGTTTCACGTACATTTAGTTGGAAGACATTTTAAAATGCTATTCTTTGGGAAAAAACAAATGCAATGCATGTGAATTGTATGAAGTAGTGTGAAGAATTATTTGAGAGTAGACACTTGCAAGTGAGCTTCTATACTTATTATTCATAATAGTGGTGCATGGAATATGATGTGACATCATAAGCAAAGAGTTTTATAGGAAAAAAATACATGAAATCTGAAGGCCTCATATGGACAAGAGGAGGGAACTAATATTCAATGATAAAAGTAGAGGAGGGTAAATAATCAGCACACCTTTTACTTTTGACATTCCTATTGTACATTTTTGGAGCTTCTTGTTTATCGGGGTCAATTTTATTAAATTTTAAAAGGTATTTCAGACAAGCTTAATTGATTTTCGAAATTAATATTCTGATTTTATGAATTACAAGAAAGTAATAATATTGCATTGTTGGGCTAAAACATTGATGAAATTTGTGATTTCGTCCATCGATAAAAATCGAGATGTGAATTGAGATGGAGAAGAGGAGAAAGAAAGAGAAACTCAAATTATATTTCTCAATCTCTATTCCTAGTTACAAATTATCTGTATGCTAATAGAGTACATATCCGACTCTTTTAATGTAAGTGAGAAATGAACAAATTATTCTAACTCACTCACTAATCTCCAATACTCCCCCTCAAGTCGGAGGATGAAAAACATCCAACACTCCGAGCTTCGACATGAGGGATTGATGTGCAGTGGCAAGCCCTTTAGTGAATAAATCTGCAAGTTGTAGGGAAGAAGAGATGTAATGAGGTTCAATGAGACCAGACTTTATCTTCTCTCTCACAAAATGGTAATCAATCTCGATATGCTTCGTTCGTCATGAAATATGAGATTGTTGGCTATCTGAATTGCAGCCTTATTATCACAAAATAAGTGCGCAGGCATAAGAATAGAAATACCCAATTCTGTCAACCATCCAGCGAGCTAAGTGGTTTCAGCAACAGCAGCAGCCATACTTCTATATTCTGCTTCAGCAGAGCTGCGACTAACTGTATGTTGCTTCTTGGATTTCTAAGAAATCAGTGAGTTCCCAAGTTTCACGACATAACCAGTGAAAGATCTGCGAGTGTTTAGACACACGGCCCAGTCAGAATCACAATAAACACTATGAGTGTCAATTGGAGCTGCTGGTAACAGAATTCCCAGCCCTGGTGCCCCTTTGAGATATCTCACTATCATCAATGCTGCTTTAATATGTGATTGTTTGGGACTTTGCATAAACTGACTTAAACTTTGGACTGCAAAGCTTATGTCTGGTCTAGTAATGGTTAAATACAACAACTTACCAATCAATTTTTGATAAGAAGTGAAGTTCTCTAACACTAGATCACCAACCCTACCAACATGAGTGTTAAATTCCACTGAGGTGAGTTTCTGATTTAGTTCCAAAGATGTATGAACTGGTTTGGAACCACTCAACCCCACCTCTTCAATCAATTCTAAGACATATTTTCTTTGGTTGAGTATGATCCCTTTCTTAGACCTCAATATCTCAATCTCAAGAAAGTATCTCAATTCACCCAAATCATTGACTTTAAACTTACTATGCAACGACAGTTTTGCTGCTTCTACCGACTTGAGACTGCTTCCTGTTATCAATAAATCATTTACATAAACAAGTATAGCAACCATCTCC
>MCJB01044064.1:3699-47999 GCA_002018475.1 Nicotiana obtusifolia | reverse complement strand
CCCCCCCCCGGTCTTCTTGATAAAGAGTGAGTAATCATAAGCACTCTGTGTAAGACCATCATGAAGTAATGCCTTATTTAACTTTATATTCCACTGCTGGGATGCTTGTTTGAGCCCATAAAATAATTTTAGCAAACTGCATACTTTCTTATCCCCTTGTGTTTGGAAACCCTGAGGTAATGTCATATAAACCTCTTCATAGAGGTCTCCTTGCAAGAATGCGTTATTGACATCCATTTGAAAGAGCTCCCAACCTTTAGATGCTGTAATGATGATCAATATCCTCACAGTGACCATCTTAGCCACAGGTGAGAATGCGTCATGGTAGTCTAAACCCTCCTTTTGGTTGTACCCCTTAGCTACCAATCTTGCCTTAAATCTCTCCACATCACCATTTTCCTTGTATTTGATCTTATAGACCCACTTGGATCCTATTGCCTGTTTACCAGCTAGTAATTCAACTAGTTTCCCAAGTGTTATTGTCCATCACCCATCTACTGTCTTGACATGCTTCCTTAAAAGAAGAAGGCTCAACATAAACAGAGAATGCCTTCAAATATGTCTGGTAACCAGTTGTGAGATTAGCATAGGACACGCTTGTGTGATTGGATACATACAACTACTTTCAACCTTCTTTGTAGTGACATAGTCCTTTAGCCAAATAAGGGGTTTTAAGGATCTTGTTGCTTTCCTTGTCTGTTGAGTGTCTGCAGAAGTTTGTCTTGCAATCTCATTGGTCTGTTGAGTGTCTGCAAAGGTTTGTAAATCTTCCGAAGCTTTTGAACTTCTAGTTGCATCTATTTCATCATAATCCTGTGAACTTTCAGCTGTTTCTATGCCTGAGTTTTCTAGATTCTCTATTTGATTATTATGTTCAGCTACATGCTCAATGTTGCTTGTAGTTCTTCTGGAGAAGAGTCTTCTGATGTAGGTGATGAAGTGGATGGCAAGAGTTCAGGACTCAAGTCAATTGGAATCTCATGAGGGAATATGTCCTTCAGATCTGATTGTAATCCTTTGAAAGGGAACAATTGCTCTCTGAATGTCACATCTCTACTAACAAGAAACTTTCCAGCCTCCAAGTCATATAATCTATACCCCTTTTGTGTCTTTGAATATCCAATCAGAACAATCTTCCTTGCTCTTTTGTCAAACTTATCCCCTTTTGGCAAGTTGCTGGCAAAGCATAAATATCCTAATGCCCTAAGGTGTTTAATTTTTGGTGGTACCTTATACAGCATTTCAAAAGGAGATTTCCCTCCTAGAACAAAGGTAGGCCATTTGTTGATAAGATATACTGATGTTTTTACACAGTCTCCCCAAAATCTATTTGGAATTGAGCTTTGGAACTTTAGTGTCCTGGCAACTTGAAGAATATGTCTATGCTTCCTCTCCACCACCCCATTCTGTTGGGGAGTGTATGGACAGCTGCTTTGATGCACAACCTCTAAGGAAGCCATAAGTTTCCTGCAACTAGAGTTAAAAAACTTTGTTCCATTATCAGATCTTAGCACTTTAACACATACACCAAATTGATTCTTTATCATAGAAAAGAAATCTTTTAGTACAACTATCACTTCACATTTAGATTATAACAAACATATCCAAGTATGCCTACTAAAACTATCCACAACAATTACAAAATAATACTTTTTATCATATGTAGGAATCTTATGAGGTCCCCAGGCATCGACATGTATAAGCTGAAAAACATGTTCAGTTTTACTGCCACTAATGGGAAACTTAACTCTGGTTTGTTTGGCTAATAGACAGATTTCGCAAAGATGTTGAACTTTATTGTCTACCCTATTCTTTAAGGAAGGAACATGTTGCATTGTAGTTATTGAAGGGTCCCCCGATCTCATATGCTATAAGGTTGAGTCTCCAATCTCCTTTGTGACAAAAGCTGCTGAGGATCTTATTTCATTTTGCAACAGATACAGTCCACAATTTTTCTTACCAATACCCATCACCTTGCCATTGTAAAAACCCTGAAATATGCAAAATTCAGGGAATAATATAGCATAACAGCATAGTTCCCTAGTCAACTTTGATATTGAGAGCAAATTGAACTTAAAATCTAGAACATGTAACACATTCTTAAGAGTCTGGTTCTCTAGAACAGTTACATTTCTTGTGTGTGTCACAGATCACTTATTTCCGATTGGTCTTGCACTCCTCCATTCTGTTGTCTCTCAATGGTCTTTATATCATTTAAAAGCTCCCTATGTGAGCTAATATGGTGTGATGCCCCAGTATCTATTATCCAATCACAATTGGATGTTTTTGTCAATAAGGAAGTTACACCAGTCATCAATGAGTGACAGTCATTTGATTGAGATTTGTTAAGGAGGTTCATCAATTGTTTGTACTGCTCTTCTGTGAGAAAGTTCCCTTGCGATTGCTTGCTATTGGAACCTTCTGCCTTATCAATTGAAACGTTGGCATAAGACCTCCTCCTACTCCTTGAGCTTTTTTCTTACTTTTGAAATTAGAAGGAAATCTTATAATCCTGTAACAATTTTCCTTCAAGTGTCCCTTATACCTGCAGTGTTCACAAATCAACCCTGGCTTCTTAGGTTTGAAACCTTGCCCTCTACCAGCTAGCATGGTTAAGGGTTCTCTATCAGTGTTGTCCATCCCTAGTGTGCGTTGACTCTCTTCCTGTATAGCTAGAGCATATGCTTGATTCACAGTTAGTGTAGGACTTCTAAGTAACACATCACTTCGAACATGACTGTATGATTCATTTAGGCTGACCAAAAATTGCAGTAAAAGCAGGTTTCCAAATTGTTCGATGAAAGGTTTATTCTCTTAGCAATCACAACCTAAAGTAGGTAACATCAAGTCCATCTCGTCCCATAAATCCTTCAATTTTGAGTAATATTGAGTTACAGAGTCAGTACCTTGCATCAAGGCTCCAATTGATGTCCACAAGTGATAAAGTCTGGTGAGATTTGATTTCTCAAACAGCTCCTTGAATTCATTCCATACCTTTCCCCCATTTGAAGCGTATATGCTACTAGGTTGAAATTCAGCGGCGAATGTGCGCCCTATCCATGAGAGCACCACGGCGTTGCATCGCTCCCACTGGTGTGCCAAATCTCCTTTGTAGGAGCTCTTCAACCAGGTTCTGTCAATGAACCATAACTTGTTTTTGACCAGCAGCGCTTGACGCATCGAGCGGCTCCATAGAGCATAATTCTAGGCCTGTAAGCTTGATATCAACCAACGCTATACCAGAAACGTTTGTAGCTTGTAAGAAAAGTGGATGATTGTGATCAATTTGAAGATTTCCAGCCGATTCTCCCATGGCTGTTGAAACCTTAGAATTTGAAGTTCAACTATGATTTCCTAATCTGTCTCGAAATCCTCTGCTCTAATCCAAAACTGATTGCTCTGATACCATGATGGAATCTGTGATTTCGTCCATTGATAAGAATCGAGATGTGAATTGGGAAGGAGTGAAGAGGAAAAAGAAAGAGGAACTCAAATTGTATTTCTCAATCTCTATTCTTAATTACAAATTATCTGTATACTAAGAGAATACATAACCAACTTTTTTAATGTAAGTGAGAAATGACCAAACTACCCTAACTCACTCACTGGTCTCCAATAAACATCTCATGGATATTCTAAATATGGTATGATATTGTCTGTTTTGGGTGCGTACAGTTTAATCAATCTGCCATCGTCATACTTATCCCCCATGAACCTGGGTTCTGATGCCAATTTGTTGTCTGCTGAACCTGGACTCTGATACTAGTTTGTTGGACTAAAGTAGTCTACTAATACTCTTAACATTGTGTGATATTATACGATTTAGGCCAAACCCTCACGATTTTTTTAAAAGACCTCACACAGTTAGGAGATCCCAACATTTTATATGTCGGTTATCAATATTTTCAATTACCAATATGAGCCTTTATTCGCACATCCAACATGTATTTTTCCTCGTCTCAAAATAATGAAATAACCTTCTTTAAAATGTTGATCAAAATTTATTTAGCTTGATTCTCGAAAAACTAACAAGTGGCGAATATTTTAGAGCCAATGGAGTAAATTTAATTAAGAGAAACCTTAAATTCATCAATTCATGGTATAAAATATGGAACAATGACTCACTTTTATGTAATATGAATATAGGATTTAACTCTCACTGATAGTATAATGAAAATTCTACATTGTGTCTTTAACATGTTATAAAAGATTATGTACTCCACTTGCTATAAGTAATGGTGCGAAAAATTTGTACCTTATTTGTCTATAGATATTAAACTCATATGTTTAAGTATACCTTCCGCGAGACAAGTAACTAATTTGAGTTACAGTGTTTTGAAAAGTGTACCTTATATTTTTTTTTCTTTAAATTTTTTTCACTTTGTAAGGCCATAGAGAACATTAATTAAACAGTACGTATGGAGTATGGACATTGCAGACGAAAAAGAAAAGCAAAAGCAAAAGAAAAAAATATAAGGAGTTAATTGTAAGATACGTTGCTTCTGTTGGTGATATGTGCAAGTCACTTTATTGAAGTAGAAGCTCTCTCCACAATCTCATATATAATCTTTCAATGACTAGTTACTATTTTGCTTTTGGGCCATGCTGTCAAGTTGCCATTTATACCACCTAAATTCTTGGCATGGTGGCTGCTTTCTGCATGTGCTCCCATCTGCTATATTGAAAGCGCTATTTCAATATACATTGTACACCTACAATTAAATTGGAGTAATTCTCTGTATATATTTTTTCATCAAAGTATGGTGAAAGAGTTGGTTTATTCCAATATACATTGTACACGTATAATATTTGACTTGGAGTTTCCCATGTCTCTCATCAAGGGAAGGAGGACGAGTAAAATGAAAGAATATATATTTATGTAATTAGTTTTTATATTAATAAAAAAATGGTACCAATCTATTGATTGATAAAGTTATCAAGAGTCAACTTGATCGATGAGTCCCAGAGGCGGATGTAGCCTTTCAGTACCGGGTTCATCTGAACTCAATATTCTTGGTGCGGTACATAAATTTATGTGTAAAAACTCACTAAAACTGTAATAAATAATAGATACGAATCTATAATTTTAAAAATACATAAGTTCAATGATAAAAACCTTAAATATTAAATCCATAGAACTTAAATTCTGAATCCGCTTCTAGATCGATCCGATAACTCATATTTTGGAGTACTTGTATTTTGGAAAGGCAAGAAACGTGTATGAGGTTTTGCTCATCTTCTTATTTTGTTTGTGTAATTCTTGCGCAGATCTAGTTATGATACATATCGAAAGATTTAAATATCAAGTAATTTATCATAGAATAAGAATTTGATCAATTAATGTTCAGCTGTAAGCAATTTGCTACTTTGGCTTATTAATGGAGTTGGTAGGGTAACAGCTCGACTAATTAATCATATGTTTGGTGAATTGTTGATAGAAAATGAATAACAAAAAAGGGAAAAAAAAAATTCAGCTGGTCCAATTATATTACCCAAGAATCATGTGATAGAAGGTGGTCGAGCTACGACTACGCTATATGGATGGCTATATGTTCTTAGACTGTACAGCCGAGATTCATGTGATGCAACATGGGTATTTTCTCATCAGATTAGGAAAAAGCGGGCAAAAAGAAACAATCAGAATAAAATAGAAAAAAAGGTTAGAGCAAAAACACATGAAGGTTTTAGGTGTAAAAAATAGATTTATAGCATGTTAGGCCAATCTTTTAAAATCAGCTTATTTCGAGAGGTATTTTTTTTAAAAGTGCTTTTTTCAAAAACACTTTTGGTGAGAAGCAGTTTGTATTTAACTAATTAATTTGAAAAGCATTCCTGAGCAGCAATTAGTGTTTGGCCAAGCTGTAAAAAAGCGATTCTAAGTGTATTTTTCTCAAAAGTACTTTTCAAAAAAGTGTTTATGGAGAGAAGCTACTTTTTTCTGCTTCTGCTTCTACTCAAAAATACTTTTTTCTTCTTCTAAAAGCTTGGCCAAACACTTCAACTTTGAAAAAGAAACACTTTTTTAAAAAAAAAAAGTGCTTTTGGCCTTGGAGAAGCGTGGCCAAATAGGCTATTAGTATGGGGAAAATGACATTGTACAGCCGCTCTCAAAATAACAGCAGAAAAAATATATATTTTTTGTATATATATACATTATGTACGTTATATACAAAAAATATACTAATTTTATATACTTTTTTGACCACCAAATATAAATAGTTTCTGACGCGGGCTAAAAAAAAAAACTATTAGTAATAGTAGGACCAAATAAAGAGGGGAAAAATAATCACTAGAAAATATCATAGACTAGAAAATACTCTCTCACATAAAAATATCAAGTTTAGCAGAAGATAAAGTACGTTTGCTTTTGCAATTATTCCTTGCAATTAGAGTAGTATCATCACATAAAGAAAATGTAAGTCATTACTCGGGAACTCAAAACATTGATAGTGATAGTGATAGTGATAGTGATCACCAAATAAAATTGCGCCAAACTTAACTTACAATAAACAAAATAAAATTGTTTACATTCTCAAAGAGTGATAAACTACATTAAGCCTAAACCAGTGATTAAACAAGCCAGAAATCCTATCAAGGTTCTGTGACATGTTCCAAATGATCAAACCTATGTATTTCCGAACGAAAATTGACCCTTGAAGACGTCCAAGGTGAAAGTAAAACCTCCTTAATATTATTCACAACTCCTTTGTCAAATGGATTTCTAGTGCTTCCGTACAGCTGCCTAAAATTCTCATAAGCTGTCTGCAACAACAAACCAAAAAAATATATTATCAGCGTATATTAATATGTGTAGTAGGTAACTTTTGCTTCGTAATCATTTAACTATTCTCCTCGGAACAATTCATTTGAATAGATTGATTTATGAAGCTGAAACTAACCTGATTTGTAGCAATCAGATACGCATGGTAACCAGTCAATCCCCCAACAAAAATCGCAGCAGCAAAACTGAAACACGCCAATGCCAATGTCTCAGGGCAATCTTTTACCAAACCAATCAATCCCATTGCCATGCAATTGCCAGAGTTCTTATGTTGAATCTTTTTGCATGAGAAAGCAAATATGTAGACGAAGTAAACAGTGGCTATAACCAATAGGAATACATAAAGTCGATAATTCCTCTGCACAAATCGAAATAAAGATTAGTTGTTACCAGTATTAATTTATCTTCTTTCACAGATACATGGAATATTACTTTGTTGATAATTGTACAAACCAGTCCAATGCATTGACCAATCCAAGGGCAATGGTGGTCAAATCTCTCAACGCAATTGTCACAAATAACGCAATGGCAACTCCTAGGCGGGCGATATATGTTACAAATTCGGCAGTATTTTAATTTCAATGCCACCTCATTAATGATGACTCTTTTGCTTCTAATTCTGCCATTTCTCGTCGACTCAGTGGATGGTGATTCATTATTTCTCGGAATAATGCCAGGATCAATGACACTAACCATTGTTAACTTGGCAAGCACCTGTTACATATTAATGATAAATATATCAAATAATAGTTGAACAAAAAGAACAAAATAAACAACCTAACAGATTGAGTACAAAGTTTAGTTTAGTGACTCACAATTAAGGTCAATATCACACAGAAACTGACTGTGATGCTGGAGTGTTTTGATATATCCTCTGCAACATAAACAGCAAAAACCCAACTTGATAGACTAATAGAGACAATAGTCAAGAACAAACCTTTTGGATCTGGGCCACATATCAGTAACCCTTTGAGAAAAAATACCTGCACTTGGTACAATCTAAGGCCTATTAGAACATGTAGAATTAAAAACAAGTCCTCCATATTTGTAAACGAATGTAATTGAACACAAACAGTACGTAACATACATTTTTTCCTGGCCAAACGTGATATAACCTGACTCCTTCTCCACGATAACTTTGTGTTACATTCTCTTCACTGTGTGTTTTACTTCCCACAACATTTTTCAAAAAGGTGAATAACATTTTCTTAATTTTTGCAAGAAAATCAATCTCAACTTCATCTATCGACAACTTCTGTGATTCCGTTGTTTCAATAACCGCATCCATTTGTGCAACTACAAAACTCGTGTCATTTTCTTTAACAGGTTGCTCCAAAGAAGCCATTAATGGAAGTTCATTGGCGGGTGTCGAGAATTTGAACGCATCATCAGTAACCAACTTACTACAAAACTGAATTTTGATACTACTCTAATAGCTTTGGGCTTGGCCTATTCATTGGGCCAAATTATTAAAATCCACAAAATATACAATTCAGTACAAGGTTAGACTGGGCCATTTGTACAGATATGGTCACAAATTAAAATTAATGCAACTTTGGCAACAGACAAACTTCAAACTAGTGCACAAGTATGAAGTTCGTACTATTATAGCCAAACTTCAAACCAATGGTCAGAAGTTCGAATTGATGCATCTCAACTTCAGACCAATATTTGCTCCAAACTTCAAACCAAAAAGAAGAAGACTAAGGAAGCAGACGTGTGCCAATAATCTTTTTTACTAAGTTTACAACATTTTCCAAATTATGGCTAAATTTGACAAAAGTGACTACCTGGTGTAAAGATCCACTACAACTGGACTTGGACCTAACATTGGGCCAAGTTTAGTTTTGAGGTTCAACCATAACCCACGAAGGCATTTTCTAAAACGCAAAAAATTGCACATGCGCTCTATTTGGGCGCTCCTATTTAACATGTACCCATTTTTTAATTTTTTTAACGTGTACCCACTGTTTAAACTACTTCATATATTTTCTCCTCTTTCTTCTTCTTCTTCTTCGGGTAACAGTGATTTATATGGTGTTTATGAACATATTTTAAAGTAGTTTATGATATTTTACAGTGGTGAGCTGTTGTGGCATTTTATTTTTTTACTATTGTTTAGGGTTTCTTCTTTTTCTTTTGTTTAATTGCAAAATGGGTTCGTTAGAGTTATTGTTATTTTGACAAATTAATGATTGTGGTTTGTTCTTGATGATATTTGGAGGCTATATTTCAAATTTGAGCTCATGAGTAGATTTAGGTATTAATCGTATATTAGATTGTTAAAATTCGAAAAATAAATTTTTGTTTCTAGGCAATTTGCACTTCAGGCCTATTTGGCCTTAAGTGCATGAAAACGTTGGTTGCACTTCAAAACTTTTGGCCTTAAGTGCATATAAAGTATACTTTTTTATTTCATACTTATTGGCCTTAAGTGTACAAAAACGTTTGTTGCACTTTAGAACTTTTGGCTTTAAGTACATTTAAAGTGTAAATTTTTTTACTTCAGACGTATTGGCCTTAAGTGCATGAAATTATTGGTTGCATTTTAGATCTATTTGATCTTAAGTGCATTTAAAGTATAATTTATTCACTTCGAATTAATTTTTGATAAGTTTGAAGTTGAAGGTAGAGTGAGTAGGGCTCGTTCAATTGTTACCCAAAATGGGTTATAGATGCAAAACACAAGCCGCTACAACCAGTACAAAGACTTGGATTTCAAATTGCACAGTAGAAAAGCAAAGCAAGTACGAAAGGGAAAGAAGAGTCAGAGAATCAAAGTGAATCGTTAAATGGAGAACAAGGAAAGTTTGAAGCTTGCAGTTAAGCTCACTATAGCTACTTGCCTCACAGTAGCCATTTCCATATTTATAGCAAAGAGCTTCCTGAAAGTTCGAAAACAGAACAGGAAAAAGGAACAAATGAAACATTCCTGTTATCTAAATGCAGAATCAAAACCTCAATCTTCATTCAAACGAGTTTTTGCCGATAACTCATATTCTCAATTCAAACACCTCAAGCTTGTCAACAGCAATGGTACAATACAATTTATTTAATTGTCTATTTTACTTTTTATTTTTTTTGAAACCCTAGCTAAACTGATTGTGAATGTATGTGACAGAGGATTGTACGAATTTTCATCCGTATAAGGCGGAGATTACGGAGTTGTCGAAGAGTTCAAATTTTGAATTTTTGGAGTTTTTTGGTAGAAATTGTGAAGATTTGACGATGCGCGAATTGTATGTATGGGTTGAGAGTGAGTCTCAATTGCGGGAGCTTGCGGAGGTTTTGAGTAAGGAGAGAGTGTTTGCAGTTGATACAGAGCAGCATAGCTTGAGATCATTTCTCGGCTTCACAGCTCTAATTCAGGTTTTTAGAAATGTTTTTTTAATTACAGAAAATCATATTATATTGTTGTAATGTAAATGTAACTTTTTTCATGTATTGAGCAGATATCAACTGGAAACGAAGATTATCTTGTGGATACAATAGCTTTGCACGATGTAATGGGAATTCTTCGGCCTGTATTTGCCAATCCAGGAATTTGCAAGGTGACCTTGTTAATTTGCGTGCCGATTAATGATTTCCTTTCATACTTTAATTTGGATGCATAAAGTGCAAGCTGGTAACTTCACGCTGTTGTTAGAAATGGTGTAGTATGCTAATTTCATAATTTGCATCCCCAAATAACTGCTAAAAGTTGTTTCCGCTATTGTAGGTATTCCATGGTGCTGATAATGATGTTCTTTGGCTTCAAAGGGATTTCCACATATATGTTGTAAATTTATTTGACACTGCAAAGGTAAGGTATCATGTTAATGTATATTCTTTTATCTAATGAAGTGAAGATTTTTACGGAAGAAGGGCAAGAATATGCCTAGCATATTTTTCTTGTGTATGGTTGACTATGTTGTTTCTTATCTAGTTTTACGCCACTGTTGTTCTTGTTACATTCCAGGCTTGTGATGTGTTGTCTAAACCACAAAGATCTTTAGCGTATTTGCTGGATTTGTACTGTGGCATTGTCGCAAATAAGCTATTACAGGTATAGAAAGAAGCTTGCTTGGGATACATTCTTCTGCTTTCCCGTACTCTTGCTTTTCCTCCCTAGGTATTTGTTTGCTAACTTTTCCATTGGTGAGTTGTGATGGACGGATTTTCTTCTTTTAAGACAATCTATATTTGTTTATCAAAAAAATCTATATTTACAACAACAACAACATAGTCTGTGTAATCCCACAAGTGGGATCTGGGGAGGATAGTGTGTAAGAATAACTTACCCCTACCTTGTGAAGGTAGAGAGGTTGTTTCCCATAGACCCTCGGCTCAAATAACGCATGGTCACAGCAGACGACAAAAAAATCTACAATATTATTGATGTCATTTTTTTTGGTGGATTTGGATTCTGAACGGAACTTAGTGAAGGTGACGGCACCCAATCTTCTTATAAAGTTGGAACTTACGAGTGCACTTAAAAGAAACTAGGAATAACAGGCTATTCATCAGATGTACGTCGTCGTTCTCTGTCCCATCAAATGCTCTCCTATTTCTTTCCTTCCACTACGTCTACATGATTTCCAGTGGGGCAACATCCCAAGCTTTCTGACTTCTGTTCTTTCTTTTGGATTTCCTGCTGGAGAGTGCCTCATTCACCAAGCCCTACATCAGCTAAGCATCCAGAATCATCTCAAAATTCCACAAGACAAGCGAGTTGCCATTGGACAACGTAGGAGGAGGTGATCCACATTTTTGCTTGAACAGTTGCTCACGAAACACCAATTTACACAGAAGTTCACATTTTGCTCAAATTCAGTTTTTTATATAGCTTCCCTTGCTGCAAATCAAGTGGAAAAAACAGAAAAAGAATATGATAAAAGGGGATAGATTCTCCTCCGAAAAAAAGGTGATGGATTCCTTACTTAAAAAAGGGGATAGATTCTCATAGAATCTCCGAAAGGAATATGATAAAAACTATGCGGGTGTCCTTTATAAAAAAAAAAAGGTATGTGTGGGTTCTACATTGTTTCATCTCTCTTGAAATGTTATTTTGCTTTTCACTTTCTTATATTGAACTGATAAAGAGTTAAAGACGACTATTAAGAGGGTCACTTGAAGTAAGGAATTCCTTAAATAATGGAGCTATTAGATAAAAGTTGCAAATTAAGTGAAGCTGTAGTAGTATGATCGTGTTGTTGATGTTATCCTTTCTTGCTACCATCTCATATTCAAGATTGTTAGTGAATCAAGATTTGTATTTATAATGTATATGATCAGACAGGACATTTTGAATAGCATACAAGACTCTGGCTATTTCTCTTTGAATATGTTGCTCTGTTCTTAACCTATAGTCAGTGAACATGATTTTCAGCGGGTACATTTGGTGATTTCAGCATGTAAAGAACAACATGCTACACCGTAGTGCTGGTGCACCTCTCTTATAGTTCAGCTGGCAAGATCTTGATCTAAATTACAGTTCTCTTCTTTACCAAAATTTTAGAGAGAAGACTGGAGGCAACGTCCACTACCAGCTGAAATGGTGCAATATGCTCGAACTGATGCACACTATTTGTTGTACATCGCGCATCGTCTTTATTCCGAACTCAAAGAACAGGATACTGGTATGACTCCACTTATATCAACAAACAGAATGATCATTAGTCTTCTACTTCCATCCCAGTTTACTAATATGTGAGTGTTTACCCTTATTATCTCTATGATTAGAGAGATTTGCTGAGATCCTCTATTGTACAGTAAATATATGGCATAGTATACGCATATGCAAACTTGTTATCTTGCTACAAATTACTGTTTATTTGCGAGTCGCTGAGCTGAGAGAAGTGTATGGTACTATTTAACTCCTTTCTATACATTCAAGCCCTTGTAGGGAATTACCATAGAAAATATTTGGTAATTGTTATCGAATTCATGCCTTTTTTCACTTATGAAGAGTTATATCTACATTCATTAAATTAAATCTGTGAACGTAATGTGTGATGAAATATGAAGGAGCTTAAGTAGTTCCACCAATCCAATTTATATAGCATTCTTTCTATTCTGGGCATCTCAAAATATATAATCTCATTTCACTATTTCTTGTCAGTATATAAAATTCAAGGTTCAAAAGTTCAAATCTATTTAGCTAACCAATTTAAAGTTGTATTGATATTTCCTGATCAAACCAATATTGTAACTGTTACTTTAATCTTTCTTCCATTACGAACTTGTTTAATGTGCAAGTTAAAGTAATACCTTAAAGTCCATGTTCAGTCACAGAAAATGGAAGAGAGCACATCAATTTGAACCTTTCTGCAGGACCTAAATGGTTTGAGGTGGCATAAGTTTTTGAAGTTTGGTATGAAGCTTAGCAATATCTGCAATGCCTGATACTCTGAGATGAAGGATAGTGGGTAATAATGTTCTCCCTTTGTCTGTTAAGGGGTTGTGGTGCTTGAGAATTCTGTTGGAAATAGATTTCTATTACCAATGTTCATAAGAGATTACCCTCGGGACATCATGCCAATGGGAAGTTTGTTATTCACAATAAGATCATAGAATTATAAGTTTTATTTGCAAAAGTTGTTAGCAAACATGTCAAAGCTTTGATATAATTGTGTTGAATTGCTGTTTTTCTATTATTTAAGTGGTGATCGTTATGTAGTAGTAAAATTAGAGCGGATGAGGTTCCGTGGTTTTTGTTGTCTAGCAGATGAAGAATTAACTTTTAGTGTTAATTTCCAAGGCTACTAGTTTTTTCAGTTTGTTAAGTGATTTCTAGAAAATGGAGGAACTTCTAGTATTTTCTATTCGCAAATTATTGAATATATTGAAATGCGATGGACCAAACAAAGCAAAATGGGTAGTGATGTTTCAGATAGCTGGCCAAACTAGCTTGGACTGAGGTGTAGTTGTTCTTGTTGTTACTGCATTTGGTGATCTGTTAACTAATTGACTCATCTGAAGTATCAAAATCCTGAAGATATTTGTGTAACAGAAAATTCATCACGTCTCAGAGATGAAAAATTTAGCTCTGTGCTTGAGGCCAACCGGCGTTCCAATGCAATTTGCTTACAACTTTTCTCAAAAGAGACTGATGCTTACCCAGGAGAGTCTGTTGCATCATCTATAATCTCTCGTTATCAGAGTGATCAAGGAAGTTCCATGTCAAGTTCTGATGAGATGAAGGTACTATGCTCTGGATCCTCTTTTTTTCTTTATACAGCTTTGAGTTGACTGCTGATTACTTCTTTTTTGGCATTAGTTTCATGACCTAGTGAGGCGATTGTGCACTTGGAGAGATATAATGGTAAGTGGAATTTGGATCAGAATGTCATCTCTTTGTCATCATAATGTCATGTGACGGATTCTTTTTCAAATGAAGAAAAAGTTCAAAATTTAGTTTATCTGTGAACATTTTCTGATCCACTACTGATGGATAGAAGGGGTTCAAATTTGATAGTTTTTGTGCACTTCTCCCCAAGGGATATTGGGTTGTTTGGCTCCAGAAGGAAAAGTCTGTGACTGCTTGTTGCTAGTTGAGAGGGTTTTAGACTTTAAAGATTACTCCAATTGGCTAGTTATGTGAGAAAAATGCGAGTATATTGAGTGAAATATTTTCGTTTTTGATGACACTAAGGTCTCGCGTTGGAGTAGAGATATAAGTAATGATTTTCCAGCTGTTTATTGTGCTCTTTTGTTCTCATACAGTGGCATTTTGAAAATAAGATTTGATCCTGCAGCACATGGTAAAGAATGAGGGGCTCACACCATGTTAGCTACCCCCAACACCCATACAATGGCTTCATTTGCTCAACATTTAGAGATAACAAGGAAGTACAATTGAAATAGCTCCTTACATTGAAGAATTACCATCTATGGATTTCGATTGTTCAAATGATTAGAAGCTAATTTCAGACTTGCACATTATACTTGGCTCTCTTTTGCAATATCCTGATCACCAACACCGTGTTGTCTGTTTGATCTTATGAATTTCAACACTGCTACAAATAAGTTACCTGGATTGACACCCCTTTGGACTTTGGTGGAAACCCCTCGATGCATGAAGTTAAAAGCGCCTCTGGAGACAATTTATAGCATAAAGCATATAAGTTACTTGAATGATATCCCAATTCAAGCAGTCCTTGTCTTTCTTATTATATATGGAGATTAACATCTTGAGTTGTTCAAGATTTTCATCTATATTTGCTGCGGTTTAACATTTATAGGGTGCACTTTTTTCTTGAATTCCAGTTTCAGATTTTTGATTTTTTTATTACATTATTTGAGCTCACTTCATTTAATTTACATCCTTCCAGGCTCGTGTACATGATGAAAGCTTGAGATATGTTTTATCTGAGAATGCCATTATTGCGCTTGCTGCTAAAGTTCCTATAACAGAAATGGGTATATGCAACACCATAGCTGAAGCGGATCAGAATCCAGACTCTCCGAGTATTAGTAGTTTATTTCAATCTCCTTCACCTGTAGTTTGCAGTCACTTGGACGACCTCAAGTACTTGTGTTTAGATGAAACGGGAAAGGATGATGATGATTATAAGTTAATTATTCAAAAATGCCTGGGCTCTGATGGGAGTTGTCCTCTTTCTGTATACAACTATGTTCTACTATCCAAAATTAGCTTGAAGATGCCAGTTAAATCAGCTTTCAAACAAAATAGACAGAAAAACTCCAAGCAATTTGCTAAGAAGGCTTCTCGGCAGTTGTTTGTCCAAAAATTTTCATGCAAAGCCCCCGTTTACCATAATTGTAGGATTTACGCAAATGATGGACGATTGTTATGTTATTGTGATCGTCGAAAACTTGATTGGTTAGTGAAATATTGTCTTTTTCCAGTCTTCTTCTTCAGTGATTACAACTTAAGGTAATATGGGCTCAGAAATTTGATTGCAGGTATGTCAGTCGAAATTTGGCGAAACTTATTGAAGAGGACCCTCCTGCTATAATGCTTCTTTTTGAGCCTAAAGGTCGCCCTGAAGATGAGGGTAATGACTTTTACATTCAAAGTAAGAGAAATATTTGTGTTGGCTGTGGTGAAGGAAATCACTATTTACGTTATCGAATCATACCTTCATGCTATAGAATGCACTTCCCTGAGCATTTAAAGAGCCATCGTTCTCATGACATCGTCCTTCTTTGTGTGGACTGCCATGAAATTGCTCATGCTGCTGCTGAGAAGTATAAGAGAAAGATAGCCACAGAATTTGGAATACCACTTTTTGTTCGTCGAGTAGTTGATTCTAATCAAAATCAGAATACATCAGAGTCATCTATGCCAAAGTTAAGTGTAAAGGACGAAGGAGTATCTCCTTTGCAGTTGCGTACAGCAGCTATGGCATTGCTACGTCATGGATCTAGAATGCCAGCTAAGCGTCGAGATGAGTTAATAATGGTAGGAAGTTAGCATGTTTAGCACATACATGTACCTTTAGCTAATATAAATTTATTTTCAATTGCTTAATTTTCTAAATGATGCTTTGCTTTAAACTGCTTCGAACCGTTTAATTTTTTTTTTTTCTGGCAGGCGGGCCCATTAGTTATGGCTAAGCATCCCGTGGATATCTGAATTTAGCACCTCAAATGGAATGTATTTTCTGATATGAAACTAGATGTATTTAATAACAAAAGGCAGGCTGTAGTGATTTTCAAATTTTAAGCGGAGAAATTTGACTTACCCAGAGGAAAAATTGCCAGTTTGACTTAGTTTCTGCTTAATGTTCATATTTCACTTCAGTTACTATTTCTGTTGGTACTTTCACCTTGGAGCTTTAACTCTTTCGTTGGAACCTTGATTCTGATAATAACTGGTTTGATTTGAATTAATTGCTTTAGATGCACTTGCTGAATTTTTCATCATGCTATCACTTTCATATTTCGCCATATTTATCTTGATGTTTCAAGTTGTCTTAATCATCTGCTTTCTAACATCCACTTTCTCTCCATTAATTTAAGTAGTCCTTTCAGCTTTTCACCGAGTAACATTATTAAAAATTGTTAATACTTGAACAATGTTTCGCTGTCTTTTTGTAGATTATCAGGAATTATTATGGTGGACGGGAAATTTCTGATGAAGATCTGGACAGAGCTTTATTGATTGGGATGAATCCTAATGAGAGAAGGCGATTTGAGAAACAGAGAAAATTAGCTTGCAAAGTTTCTAGTAGAAGTATAACACCAGATGGTGAGCTAGATAATAAGCAAGCAAAAGGGACATCGCTGCCGGAGGAAGTCTCAGATAACTCGAGCAACAGTGAAGAAAGTACCAACGTTTTAACAGTAGAGGACAATAATGTTAGCGATCACTCTTCATACCCGAATTTTGGGGTCAATAGTGAGCACTCTGTTACTGATAAAAATGATTTCGCGCACGGAAGAGAATCCCTAGTGAAACATGATGATATTCTTCCGGATTCCTGTGATGATGAAAGCTGCAATGTATCTAATGGAATGGCTAATTCTGTTGATAATATGAATACTAATGCATCATCCAAAAACTCGAAGCTCTCTCTATTAGGGCATGGACCACATGGGAAGCAAGTTGTTAATCATATACTCAAGGAGCATGGGGAGGAAGGAATTAGTCAATTTTGTCAGCGATGGAGACAAGTTTTTGTTGAAGCTGTTCATCCACGCTTCTTACCTGCTGGCTGGGATATAATGCACAGGTGAGGAATCCATTTAAAAGCATTTCGATATTCTGTGTTCTCTGTAAAATGTTTGATATTTTCAAGTGACATAAGATTCTGTACTTTGATGTAAAATGATATTGATGATCTACTAGGCAGCAGTTAGAAATTGTGTCCATGTTGGGCCCAAGGCTATTGTCATAATTCCTATTGTGTAGGATCTAGTTTGACCTTTCATTTTAATATCTAAGCATTTTAGCTTTGAGACACCCCCACAAGATGAGAGGTTAAATTTGTACTGTTTGTCAACCAAACACTAAGAAATAAATAGAGTTTTTTTATTGGTGCAAAAATAAGAAACTTTGAAGTAAGAGTAATTTTTAGTTGTCTTGGTGTTTGGTTGAAAACTAGTTTTCGCCCAAAAAAAAATTAAAATCAATTTTTGAAAACAAAATTTTCAACATTTGAAATAAATGTACCTGAGTATGAATATCTGCTAATAAAGCATTATTAGGACATATATTAAAAGAACACATTACAGAACAAAAACCAGTCCCAGCAATATGTGCCAGCTTAAATACGCATCAGCAGATAAAACTGGTTGAATAATGTCATCTTGGGGAAAAGTAAATATTTGGCCCGACTGAAATATTACCTCTCATCTCCTTTCGATGACGGGCTCCATTCTCTTATCTATTTTTTTCCGTTCCTTATAATGGAAGGTACCAATGCTGTTTGATATATTATCTTGTCGGCTTCGTCTTAAATCAGGATTCTTGGTGGTTTAGATCCACAGATTATACAGATATGCAACTTTAGTTTCTTGGGGAATATCTATGTTAAAAGGCACTGATGTGACACATATTTTTGCCAGTGGTAGAAGAGACTTTGGAGAGTTCAGCGTCTACAATCCTGGGAAAAGAACTCCGACATCTACTCTTGAGCAGTAGTTATTAGTACGATATAAGGCAAGCAAACAGATACTGCAACTTCCTCTGACCTGTCTCTCCGTTTCACTTTGGCTGTCAAGGAGAGGGGTTATCATATCATGCTGTCTAATTGGAATTTAGAGCTTGAAGCTCATAATAGATTGTACTATATATGCCTTTTTTTTCGTTACCTATAATAATAGAAGTTTCAATGATTCGGTGTTTTTGTAATTTTGTTTTTTAGCTTTTCATTCTCATGCTACCCAATTATTTTCACTATGATTTATTTGTTATATAGTTCCCTAAAAGCCTAAGTTGCTTATATTTGGTATATTCTTGGGGGAGAAAAAAAAAGAATAATGTACCAGTTAAGAAACATGAAATTGAAAAGGAAAAGAAATAAAATGCGTAATTTGAATGTTGGAGTCACCTGATTTGTGTTAATGGGGCTTTGAGGGATGTTTCTTTTTCACTCATCGGGCTAGTTACATCTACCGCAATTTGAATTCTGAAAACTTGCGAATCAATTGGGGTTTAATTGCCAATTTGTATTTGTACAATAAGCATATGCATATGCATATGATAAGTGAGGTAATAGAATTTTAGAGCCACGAGATAATTTAGGTCTTTTATCTTCTTCATTTTCTCCACTTTAGACAATCGATCTTAACACCAATTTGTCACAGGATTTTTCAACTAGCTCTTGGCATGTATGCTAACAGTAACTCAAACAGTAACAATAGCCTATAGTTCTGTACTTCACATTCTTTCATTAGTAATCCTAACTCTTCTCATTTATCTCTTAACTTAATTTGCTTTCTGTCCTCAAAGTCCTAGCTCCTCCAATACCTCCATCATGATCTTTTCTTCGTTCCTAAACTAATAAATATTTCCCTCAACTGGTTTTGTATTTAGTGTAGATTGCTCAAAATTTAGTAGGAAAGTCCATTAGTCTAGAGCTTAGGAAAATGATTAGTGTACCAGTAAAAGGAGTGTAAAGAGAGAACATAGCATGGAAAGTTGGAAACAGGGACTGTGGGCCAAACACTCCGATATTTCGTCAAGTTGCTTTTTTGGGACCAGCATGGAAGATTCTCTATTTCCGCCAACATTGTTGGTATTTTATGCTTTCTTTTGTTTTATGAATACTTAATTAGACAACCATACAGTAATTAAATTAAAATATTAATGATAAAGATTCATCTGATAGATATAATAATTGACCTGCTACAATAGCTTAATATGTAATGATTGTATAAAAATAATATAGTATTAGTATATATAACTTAAATAAATTCTTTTGTGCCTGTTTATTGTTTATGCGTCGTTTATGTTTCTATTTTATTACGATTAGATGATGAATGCAGTAATTTTTTGTCGAACCAGGGAAAGAAACAGTGTGTAATCGGACATATACATTTTGTGTGTATATTCTTTTTCGATTTGGCCTAGCACTGAAATTTTTTATCAGTTAAGGTGCATCTCTTTTGCCTTTTATAATTCATTGAGTTCGACTGAAGTTGGCGCGATTGTGTCGCCATATTCGTTTAGTGTGAATGTAGTCCTACTTATCTTTTGCCAATGTCAACTGGGAATGATGCTATTATAATCTTGATATAAAAGAAAAATACATAGAATTGACGTCGAATTCGCATGCGCTAATATTAGAATGAATTAAATCTGTTTGTTTGTTAATTCTTGATTTAGAGTAGCATAAGGGATGAGGAGACGGGAGACCGTCAAATGGAGAAAATGACAACCTTTCGAAATTGGGAAGGTGACTTTATCTCATGGCTTACATTAAATAGCATGGGCAGAGTACTGACCAAAAATAGCCTGGACCCTGTTTCTATGTATAGAAAGCATGGACCGCCTACTAACAATATTTTCCTATCCCATAGAGCGTTCTCTACCAGTATTTTTTTCATCATGAGCTCGAATTGATTTTATGAATATAGAGATTTTATCTATCCCACTATAATCCTAATAATTAAGAATAACTTAATTATCTTTCCTTTCCTTCTTTTTTTTTTTCTTTCTTTTGTTTTGGAGCTGGGTTGAGGAAGGGTTGGAGATCGAGAGTCAGCGTAGTGGAGAATTTTAGAACTGATGAAAAAAAAAATTAGAATTTACCAGGGGCGGACCCACGTGGAGAGGTGAGGGGTCACTGGCGCCCTATAGGCTCGGGAAAAACCATGTGTATATTACCGTATATACGTCGAGGGACCCAATAATAAATTAATTGTGCCCCCACAAGAACAAACTGTCCCTTGGTTGCACTGGTTCGGCGGGCTGTTTAGCTCCATTCCCTCACTACCAGACCTAGGATCAAGACCCAACAACAGAATTACTTTCAGGGGTTCAATCTTTTTTCTTTTTTCTAAATTGAACGACAATTTAGTACTCCATATTTAGTAATCAACTAGGTTTATTTATTTTTTATTTCAAAAATTAATTTAGTTACTAGTATATAGAAGTCACTTAGTTTAATTTTTTTTTTTTAAAATTTCTCCATCTAAGCTTCAAAACTCAACTTCTCTTCACGATTAGTTCTTTGTATCTTCTACACAAAATACTCAAAAACCCTATTGGAGATACATTTTTCTAGACTTTGAAAAGTTAATAAAGAGACATAAAAATAATGATCAAAGACAGTAGGAAAGGCGGATAAAATATTTCATTAATTAGTTTCATTAGTTAATAATCTTTATCTCTAACCAATTTTTATTATTATTTCATTTAGAAAAAAGAAAGACAACTAAAATCCTTCTCCCTTCAACGTATACTTTGACAAAGTAGCAAGTATTCGTTGACTCTGCGATTTCGCTTGAGACTTTTTGGACTGCTTACAGATTTTTATTAGTCATGATTTTATTTAAGTTTTTTATATTTTTGAATATTCTTTCGGCCACGAACTCCTAATCACTAAGTTTTCAAAGAGTTTGCACGCTAAACTTTATTGCAACTAATGTTATTTTTATATTTACGGTAAAGATAATGGTGTCCCGCGGCGTTCAAATTCTAAGTCCGCCTTTGGTCAATTTACGTAATGCAAAAGATTATCATATATCTGATCGTGATTAGGGTCATCACTTAGATCTAAATCCGATGGTATTAAACTCTTCAGTTTTGTGTCAATGTCTTTAAAGAATTTCTTATCATGCAGTGGAGTTTTTTCTATATGAACCTCTTTTCCTTGTGATAGTTCTTTTAAAAAATTGCTCTTCTTTTTCACATATTGTATTTATTTGCGTTTTTTCTTTTGGTAACTTCAATCAATCTTTAGAGAGGAAATTGACATGAAATTTTGACATTTACTTAATGTAATATTTATTCAGGGAAAAATATTTTTGGTCCTCGAGTTATTGGCTTGACTAAGCAAATATAACCTTTTTATTGAATAATACAGGCGATTTAGTCCAATTGCTAACTGGTGTTCAATTGACAAAAACAAAAGTAATGAAACCCAAAAAATTTCCAGTTAAAGTATTTGTTGGTAAGAGTTTCAATTATCGATTGCAATTGATTCACAAAAAGTGATGAAATCCAACATATACGGAGTAGTTCCTAAAATGACTATTCAATGATCAAAATGTTACACTTTGAATCATAGTATTATGAGGTTGAATTAATAGCTTACTGGTTACTTATGTTCGTTCAAAAATATGATACTTTTTAGAGTGATCTTTAACTTTTGATCATGCTTGATTCATGGATAGAAGTTGAATGTCAAAATTTAAAAAAAAAAAAGAAGTATTGTTCATGAGACAAGTGAGGACACCACTTGTTAAATTTAAAATTCCGCTTATATGGTAAGTTGTATACTTCATCCGTTCAATTAGGCGTTCCTTAATTTCTTATAACACGTGATTCAAAAGTTTAATCGATGAGTACAATTTAGTCGTTCATATTTGATAAAAGTAGATTTCATTAAATTTTTATTTTGAATCCAACCATCATGTTTTTGAAATAACACATGGAAAACGCTTGTTCCAAGAAACCATCAAATGTAGTGTCAAAGACAGCATTCAATCCGAGGCTTTTTCTTAGAAAAGAAAAGTCGTTTGGTGTCTAGTTTGGACAGTAAGAACAAGAGAAAGGTCAGCCTAGGCTGGAAGAAAAGTTTATTCGTCTAATTACACATTTCCCTTTCAAGATGAATAAATTAGATTTAAAAATATTACTAAAAATATGCATTTAGTTATCAAAAAGAAAAATAAATAAATAATATTGATCAAAGTGACCCGAAGGTATTGTAAAAGCCTTCTTGACTTGAGGTGCCCATTCGTATATTTCTTTAGTCAGAGAAGAGAACCGTCACCGTTCCTTTCCCATACCTAATTCTCCACTTGTGTTCTAAACCCCAACTTTTTTCTCGTATATTAATGTTTTATTTTATTAGTATCTATTAAAATAATGACACGTAATAATTTAAATATTTATTTATATGAATGAACAATAAAATTTAATTAATGAAAGAAATTTTATGTTAATAGGACAACAATCATCTAAATGCAAAAAAAAAAAAAAATATTATTACATTAGCATAATAAATGACTTTAAAATAAAAGGACATCATCAAAACTTACACAACTGATCAATTTTATCATGTTAGTTAGATAATTATGTAATAGTTTAAAAGTATTTAATGTGATGATATCTTAACCAACACTTCTTTCTGGACAATACTTTTTGTGTATGTTTCCTCCTAATGCTTTGATTGCTCTGCCTGAATTTAGGGATAAGAAAATATACTTAGAAGCACATTGACCAGTATCATAATTTTTGCATGTATAACGTCATTGTCAAAACTGTTATATACCATATGTGTGTTATTACATAAGTTATTCGGCGTACCTAAATTTTTCAGTAGCATGACAGATATTTTTTTCTTCAAAATCAACCTATATACAACGAAGGATCAATTTTAACTTAGTCTAATATATATACGATGAAAGTAGCATATGTAAGAAATAATAAACTTGACAACAAACATGTATGGTAGAAGGCCATTTGGTATTAAAGTATTTAAGTATTCTTCTTGGTAGTAATTATCGATATCATTTTCTGCCGAGTCAAAAAATATTTTGTTAACTACAAAATTTTGCAATCAAACTTTTATTTAGTTGATCAACATATTCATTTCTACTAGCTAAGATATCTTTTTAATTCTATCACGCAATTTGCACAAATTTCTGCTACCAACTATTTTTCTTCTCTTTCTCACACGTTTATAATCTTAAATATTTTCTTAGTTGTTGTTTAATAATTGGATATGTTTTAATATTACACAAAAAATTAATAGAAACAAATATTATTTGACTAGGAAAATAGTTCAAATATAATATAAAAATATTTATCGCGGGAGTAATTTTTCCCTCAATTTTAACTCTTTATGCAATCCATTTAATATTATTTGGTATTGGATATTGTGGAGTGATAATGTATTGAAAATAAGGAGAATTATTATGAAATTGATTTTATTAAGCCTTCCTACATATTCTTAATAAGAATTTAATACAAATTATATTAATTTTAAAATCTTAGATATTAAAAATTGGCATACAAAGTATTGTAGTCCCAAAAGAGGTTATTGTAGTTATGTTATTTCCCTATGAGTTTTTCCGTTTAATATTTTAGGGCTACTCTGATATATTAATATTGTATTTATACTTTTATAATAATATAGGCTCTCTTTTTTCAAAATAGATTTGGACAATATAATACATTCTCAAATTAAATTAGTAATAGGACATTATAATACGTTTTTAAAATTAAATTAGTACTATAAACTTTTAAGAAATATATCATAAAAGTAATAGGATTACATGACTAAAGATATTTACTTATTCAATTTTATATAAATTAGATAGTCCGAAATAATTATACTAATAGGGTTCCTAACGGTATTCATGTAAGATTCCTAACATGTAGTATTATGTCCTAAAACTAATATGATTATAAGGCTAATATCAAGAATTCCGGTTATGTCCTTTTATTATGAGTTATTATGCTTAATATTATAAGGTATTTTTGTAAACCAATATTGTATTCATGATTTTATAATAGTATTGATAGATATAGATATAGATGTATAATTTTTTTAATCATTTTATTGTAAAAATATTAATTGTACTTACTCTTGTTTTGTACAATAGTTAAATATTTTAAAATTTACTTCATCTATAATCCTAACATGTATTAACTTAATTATACATTTGCACGATTTGATTCTTATCAAATATGTTATTTTTCTCTCAATGGGACAAAATTTACATACGTCCAATGTTTACGCTCAAACATTGAGATGACAATACATACTATCATTTAATGATAACTAATGATAAAGATGCATATTAAAAGGCACACGCCCTATGTTTATTGATTTGAACAAAATATTATTGTAAGTAATTTTTTTTCATGTCTCTCAAACTCTAAAATAAATAAATAAGTTAGAAAGAACAAAATGGTGTGTGATTTAGCGGTTAGAATTTGACAGATGTTTTTTTTTTGTTTATCCTCAGAACCTCATCTCCTTCAAAGAATCGATAATCTCCCCAAAAACTTTTCATAAAAGATAAGGATTCGATCTCCTTTTTTGGCCAGGCTAGTGAACACATGACTTCATTCGTTTAATCGTAGCTTTTAGTTGAATTTAATTATTTTCACATTAAAATAATGCACACAATGTACTAACTAATTGTTGTGGGGTCAAATGTGTGAATAATTGTGCAATAAAATAATAGAAATGGGGAGAAAAAGAAAAAGAGAGAAGAAATTGAAGGCCTTAATGCAATTTTACACCGACGACCCGTGGCCTGAGGAAGCGTGCCACAAGCCACATTAAACTATCACTTGGATTTTTTTTCCTGCTTTATCTACATTAGAAATTTGATAAAAATAAAATAAGCACTCATTTTTATTTTCTGGACGTAAAAGAAAATTGTGATTTGGATCGTGAATACTCTCTTCTCTTGTGAATGTCCAATTCTCCTATTTTCTTTGGATCTTTAATAGAATTTAAAATTATATCTTCTCTTTCTTATAGATTAAATTAGAACGTCAAGTCGTCAACTGAACGTAATTATCTCTTCCTAATAAAAAAGTAAAGCTTCCCTTTCTTTTATGACCTCTTATTTCGTGTTCAAAAGATTATATTATATGCTCACATTATTAAGTTTAAAGGCAAAATAATATTTTTCTTTTGTTATCCCTAATAGAAAGTAATCCCCTTAAGGGCTTAAAGTTTCAGTTATAAAGGTTAAAAAGAGTAAAGAATAATAGTACAAAGAGAAATATACGAAGAAAAAAAAAGAGGCGTAGACAAATTGACATTTTCAAAGGGCAAATAAATAGAAAATTTGACCTAATCAATATTCATTTTATTGCCAGTCTCTTCTCCTTATAAAAACGAAAAGAAAACCATAACGCGAACCAGCCCAGCTTTTTTAGCTCCATGTGTTGTGCCGCAGCTTAGGCTCCGGTTAGCATTTGAATAATCTCCTCTCTCTCTCTCTCTCTCTCTCTCTCTCTCTCTCTCTCAATCATTCCCCAATTCTCAATTCATAAATCCATCCCCCATATCTTCTTCTCTTTCTCTGTTATCTTCTTCGTCACTATCATCTTCATCTTCATCTCTGTTTTGTTTTTTTCTTCTAGAAATTCGGCACACAACCCTAGGAAATACACATCATAATTGTTTGAATGCTGGTGATCTGAAAATTTAGTTATATATATATAAAGACATAAAGAGAGAGTCATGTATAGTAATACCGCTCGCAAATACTCTTCTTCTGCCGCTTCTTCACTCTTGAGAAGAGCCTCTTCTTCTTCTTCCGTTTCTAGACCAGTCGTTTCCTCTTCTGCTGCTGCTCGCGTGCCTGCGTCTTCTTCTATCTGTAATCAGCAGCAGCGTTTCTCTTCCACGTTCCGGTCTGTGAGGAGCTCGGTGCCGCGGTGGAGCCACGGTGTTGATTGGAAGTCTCCGATCAGTCTTACTGCTCAGATCAGGACCGCCGCCCCTGCTTTCAACAGCTTCCACAAAAAGCTCTCTACCATGGGTACTTTTGTCTTTTAATCCTAGATTTGTTTTCGGGGTAATTTTGTCAATCTGAAAAAGTAAATCGAAAGAATATGCTTTTTTTCTTAAGATTTAAGTTATATATATCGACATGTAAAATTATAATTTAACCTATGATAACAAGTTATTAAATAGAATTTATATATATTTTACATCCTTAGTGCACAACACTTTAATCCAATTTTTAGTAATAATATATAATACTACACATTGTGACAAAGGTTAGTGGAACGTGGGTGGTAGGGCCGATGAGTGGGAATACTTTTGAAGTTGACTTAAGATATTTAATTTTTATCATTTGTGTTTGTGGTTAGGTATTTTCATTAAAAAACATAAAATACTATTTATTTTTGCATAGTAGTGCTACTAAGAGCTGCTGTAAGTGAATGCGAATCAATTCTCAGTAGAAAAGCAAGAAGAATCTGATTCTTTTTTGTGTTGATGATGGATTCAGCTGAAAAGAACCCATTTAAGGAAATCCTCACTGCTCTTCCAAAGCCTGGAGGTGGTGAATTCGGAAAGTTCTATAGCCTACCTGCTCTCAACGATCCCAGGATTGGTAAACTTTAAGACCTTCTGATACTTTCTACTTTTATTTTTTAGCAGACCTGATTATTTTTTTATATTGAAATTTGATCTGTATCTTTCTTATCAGTTTGATTATTGACTTTTTCTTGCTCTGTTGATTTGTGTATAACAGAGAAGCTGCCATACTCTATTAGGATTCTTCTCGAATCAGCAATTCGTAATTGTGACAACTTTCAAGTGAAAAAGGAAGATGTTGAAAAGATTATCGACTGGGAAAATTCTGCACCTAAGCTTGTGGAGATACCCTTCAAGCCTGCCCGTGTGCTGCTGCAGGTACTAGTCTTTTGCATGTCTTGAACATTAAAAAAAAGAATGCAGTGTGAGATGACAGGCGGTTTTCACCTGAACAATTTTCTTGTTTGACAGGATTTTACTGGTGTACCCGCTGTGGTGGACCTTGCTTGCATGCGTGATGCCATGAACAACCTCGGCAGTGATTCTGACAAGATCAATCCATTGGTATGCGCTGTTTCTAGTTAGTGCTTTATGGCACAATTTCTTTAACTATGTGAAATTATGAATAGAATGCAGTATAGTCACTTGATGAATAAAGCGCACAAATTTTCTGTATGGCAGTCGTCAACAATACTGCAGTTTGACAAAAGGTAGAAGAAAACTGTCAGTTGCGTTTATAATACTTTTGATGAAATGACTTTCATCTAGTGAGTTGCTTATATTAATCTCGTTCATGAACATTGAATTGCATTATGCTGTTAGTGTAGTGTCACAATATATTGGCTTATTCATCACTGACAATTTTATGCTTCAGTTCCTTGGTTATAGTTCTTTTCATATTCCTCTCATGAATGACTCTTTCTCCACTTCGGCAATTCTTTCTCTCAAATATTATTTCAGGTTCCTGTTGACCTAGTTATTGATCACTCCGTTCAAGTTGACGTGGCAAGGTCAGAAAATGCAGTCCAGGCTAATATGGAGCTTGAATTCCAAAGGAACAAGGAGAGATTTGCCTTTCTTAAGTGGGGATCTAATGCTTTCCACAACATGCTTGTTGTTCCACCTGGGTCTGGTATTGTGCATCAGGTATTGGTCATGAAAACTGAATGTCAAAGCTGGTTGTGCTGCTGGATTTGTTGATTGTGTCATAGTTGTGCTGGGATCTAGCTATTTCGTGAATCCTGAATTTTTAACGTTGTATTTTATTACTTATAGCATAAATGCAGTGAGATTCCTGGCTTTGCTTTCCTTATTTATCCTCTGAAACAACACACTTGCAAAGCTGATAATAGTTTTTGGCTCCATAATTTTAGGTCAATCTTGAATATCTTGGAAGGGTTGTCTTTAATAGGGATGGGTTTCTCTACCCAGACAGCGTGGTCGGAACTGATTCCCACACAACCATGATTGATGGGCTAGGAGTTGCTGGCTGGGGCGTCGGAGGTATTGAAGCTGAAGCTGCAATGCTTGGCCAGGTATGCAACTATGAGTGGTGTAATAATCCTTCTATCTCTTGCTGAATCCTGGTTTATTCGTGTGTTGTTGCAAAGAGTAGACAGCTATGGCTTTATGCTAAGGTGTCTCTCATTGCTCTTGTCACCGTGTTAATCTCTGCACTTTGCCAAATCTTTTCTAGTGGAGAATATCCATTAACTTGGTGACTGGCACATGTGGAAGTTCATACATCAATCAGCATATAAAGTTGCAAGAGTTTTAAGATTTGATGAATCTAAGTTATTCTCGCTTTGTTTCAAAGTACATGTTAATATTGCGCTTTTCATTCTCAAAACAAAAATGTCAACATTGTGTTTTTAGTTTATTCAAATAGTTTATACCAAGGAAAACATGGGACTTACATTTACTAACTGGCAATGCTTTTCTTGACTATCCTATCAATTATAAAACAAGAAGTAATATGTCAGGAACTTTTCTCCTTATTAGACGCTAAACATTACATATTTTGAACTCTCCCCTACATAAACGTGCTGACGCAAATGAAGGGAGTAGAGTTTTGTTTTTACACTTATGCTCTAGATTAGAGAGGAGCATGATAGTTGATTACTTAGGACTTTTCCTTGCCTCATTTATCTGACCTTGTAGTACTTCTTTCCTTACAGATGGGTTTTCATTACTTCCACTGACCATATCTAATTCCATTTCGTTGGGCTCTTCCCGAAATTCTATGTATTCCTGAACGCATGTTTTGGTGATTCATGAATTCATCCAAATGAAAAGGTTATTCATGAATCTTCATGTAGTTAATGCAATCAACTAGTTTCGTGGCTCCATACCCTATTTGACAATAATGAAAGACTACATTTCATCATTTATTCTTGAAAAAGTTGGAAGGTGAGATGCAATTCTAACTTTGCCAGAAAAGAAGTGAGTTTTGGTTATATTTTTTCCATTAAGCATTTTGTACATATAGCTATCTTCCAAAAAATCAGATCAAGCCAGAATAGGATGTTACTTTACCTCCTCTTAGAATAGTATGCACTGTGTTCACTTAATCTGAGCGGAAAATGACATTGCGTTTCCTGTGTGTGTGCTGCTTGCCTGTTCTTCTGTTTGTTTTATATATTTGTAGAAAAATAATAGCTTTCTAGGTAATTTTCACTTTAAGTTGTGAGTTGTGACAAATACTTTGATATTGATTCTGATATTTGCACTTTGGATGACAATTTTGTAAAACATCTTCTGTATACTGACAGCCAATGAGCATGGTGTTGCCCGGAGTTGTCGGGTTCAAGTTATCAGGGAAATTGCGGAATGGTGTAACTGCCACTGACTTGGTCCTGACTGTTACTCAAATGCTCAGGAAGCATGGTGTTGTCGGAAAGTTTGTTGAATTCTATGGTAAATAATAAACATTGACTAAGTTTCCTTTGCAAATAGTTCAACCAGTGTTTAACCACCAGACAAGGACTTGACTGTTTGTTTTGTTTTCATGTAGGTGATGGAATGGAAGGGCTATCTTTGGCTGACAGGGCCACCATTGCAAACATGTCTCCTGAGTATGGTGCAACAATGGGTTTCTTCCCTGTAGATCATGTTACCCTGCAATATCTTAAGTTGACTGGGAGAAGTGATGAAACAGTAAGTATTTAGACTTTTGCTAGTGTTAATTGAAGATTTGAGTGTGAAATTTCATTTTTATACGTGGCTAACCCCTCGACCTAAAAATTTAGATTGCAATGATAGAGGCGTATCTCCGTGCAAATAAGATGTTTGTCGACTATAATGAGGTTAGTTTTGTTTGCTGCCTCAATTGCGGTTACTCTAGTTTCGGTATGAGAATCTTGTTTGGCATATGAATGAAGGTTATGATCTAATCTATTTCATACTTGTTATTTTTCCTTGCAATTTCTTAAAAACTATTGGCCTCCTTATTTCAGCCTCAACATGAAAAAGTGTATTCTTCTTATTTGGACCTAGACCTTGTGAACGTTGAACCATGTGTGTCAGGGCCAAAGAGGTATGTGTTCCGGCTTGCATAAATTCTGTATTAAGATGCAAAATTTACTAGAAGGTCTATGTAACATGTTTGTTTTCCTTTGTAGACCTCATGACCGTGTTCCTTTGAAAGAGATGAAGTCTGACTGGCATGCTTGCCTAGACAACAAAGTTGGATTCAAGGTGAGCGAGCTATTCATTTTGATTTCTCCATCTGTCCCATTTTATGTGGCATTCTTTGATGGGGACGGAGTTGAAGAAAGAAAGAAAGAAAGGAAGACTTTTGCAACTTGTGATCTAAAACAAGCCATATACATTTGTTTGGCTAATGCTAATGCAACTGGTTCTACTTTGATGCAGGGATTTGCTGTACCAAAAGAAGTGCAAGATAAAGTAGCTAAGTTTGATTTCCACGGGCAACCTGCAGAACTCAAACATGGCAGTGTTGTGATTGCTGCTATCACAAGTTGCACAAATACATCCAATCCCAGTGTTATGCTAGGAGCAGCTCTTGTTGCCAAAAAGGCTTCTGAGCTGGGTCTACATGTCAGTGCTACTCTATATACTTGTATTTTTCTTTCTTGAAAGGTTTAGGCATGCCTTCTTAATCCTTGTTCCTGATGTATTTTCCAGGTTAAACCATGGGTTAAAACAAGCCTTGCTCCAGGCTCTGGTGTTGTTACAAAATATTTACTCAAGAGGTATTGATTCAAGGTTGCTAAAAGAAAAAGTTTCTACTTTCTACTAACCCTGCCAATTGTTATTTGAAAACATTCTAATATGTTAGTTTCTGCATGAAACAGTGGGCTACAGAAGTATCTAAATCAGCAAGGTTTCAACATTGTTGGCTATGGATGCACCACTTGTATCGGTAATTCTGGGGACTTGGATGAATCTGTTGCTTCTGCCATATCAGAGAATGGTCAGTCCATACAATTGATTTTATTTTGTGATTGCACTGGCTGGAGTCTGTCAAGGACATGATCAGTTCGCTATATTGTTCGACTAATTCAAAATGTTATAATGCAGACATTGTTGCTGCTGCTGTACTCTCTGGAAATCGAAACTTTGAGGGGCGTGTTCATGCCCTGACAAGAGCAAACTATCTTGCTTCACCTCCTTTGGTGGTTGCCTATGCCCTTGCTGGAACTGTGAGTAAATGCACTTAGAGTTGTATAATTAATTAATCTGGAGAATTACATTTAACACAATGTTATTCTTTATAGTTGGTGAAAGGATGAAAGAACATACTTCAAGTTTATAAAAAAGGATTATGCTTTATAGTAAGTGAAAGGCTGTAGAAACATACTAGGTTTCTTGCGGTCATAGATGATTTGGCAGTGGAGTGCTGAACTGGTTGGTGGCAATGTTGAGCAAGTTTTAAGGAATATCAAAGGAGCTTTAATTTTTTTTTCTTTTTTATAGCTATGTCAATTGGATCTTTCATTTATATTGTCTTACGAGTGTGACATCGGATTGGGTACTTTGGTGCGGATTCTTCAAAATAAACTTAGCAAAAACTTATAAAGCTGTTTGGGATACTCATAAGCACCGTGTCAGCGACGAAGTCATAGTCAGGTTCATGTAAAATAGGGTTAGAGACAATTGCTTCCGCTAAATCATCAAATCATACTCTAAAATGAGGATAGGAATTTTAAAGCCTAAAAGACAAAAAAAATGTAGCTTTAAAAGTGATAAGTGTTTGATTTCTGACATTAAAGCTCCCTTTTTGAGTGAGTG
Source organism: Nicotiana obtusifolia (assembly GCA_002018475.1). Lineage (NCBI taxonomy): Eukaryota > Viridiplantae > Streptophyta > Magnoliopsida > Solanales > Solanaceae > Nicotiana > Nicotiana obtusifolia. The sequence goes on along the minus strand of MCJB01044064.1, from coordinate 15,833 downwards.
CTTTCAGTGGTAGGTCATGGTTAGCATTCCTGTCTTGTGCATCTTGCTTCAGGCAGGGCTATCGGTGGCTTAACTAGAATGTGTTTAGACATGACTCAGCCTGGTGCAAGCTGCATTGCTCCCAGGAGCACAAATACAACAGAAAACAGGACTCCATAACTGGACACTCAATTGAATTTTCTTGCACATTCTGGCATTGGTCTTTGCCTCCGATATTTTGAAAAATATTCATGGTTGTTTAATAGGTCAAAATTGATTGTTGATTATCCTGTGTACTTATGTCGGTGATGGATTTGCTTTGCAGGTTGATATCGACTTTGAGAAAGATCCAATTGGGGTGGGAAAGGATGGTAAGGATGTGTACTTCAGGGATATATGGCCATCAACTGAAGAAATTGCTGAGGTATGTATTCAGTTATGTGCTTATGCACCCATGATCAATTACAAACAGAGTAAATTTACCATGGAACTTTCCATGTTAGGTTGTTCAATCAAGTGTATTGCCAGACATGTTCAAAAGTACTTATGACGCAATTACAAAGGGCAATACCATGTGGAATGAATTATCTGTACCAACAGCAAAGCTGTACTCATGGGATCCTAATTCTACATACATTCATGAGCCACCATATTTCAAGGGTATGACCATGGATCCTCCTGGGCCCCATGGAGTGAAGGATGCCTACTGCTTGCTGAACTTTGGTGATAGTATTACCACGGATCACATTTCACCTGCTGGAAGCATTCATAAAGATAGCCCGGCCGCTAGGTACCTTATGGAGCGCGGTGTTGATCGCAGGGATTTCAACTCATATGGTAGCCGTCGTGGTAACGATGAAATTATGGCTAGGGGTACTTTCGCCAATATCCGCCTTGTGAACAAGCTGTTGAATGGGGAAGTTGGTCCAAAGACAGTCCACATTCCCACAGGAGAAAAACTCTCTGTGTTTGATGCTGCAATGGTACTATCCTTTTTTTCTGTTTTTTAATGTTAGAAATCCTGTTTTTGTCAAAGATACAGTTTGCATTGTGCATGCCTATTAGCTACAGCAGACAATTACTTGAGATCTTTGCTGGTTTATATTAACCTTCCTAAACACATGATGTCTTTAGAAATACAAATCTGCTGGGCAAGACACTGTTATCTTGGCTGGAGCTGAATATGGAAGTGGAAGCTCCCGAGATTGGGCTGCCAAGGGCCCAATGTTATTGGTGGGTTTCTTGAGCATTGCTTCTTGACTTGGTTGATTCCGTCTTTTTCTTTTTTGCCATATAATTTCCTAACTAAAGAATAATTTAACAGGGAGTTAAAGCTGTAATTGCTAAGAGCTTCGAGAGGATTCACCGCAGCAACTTGGTAGGAATGGGTATCGTGCCTCTATGTTTTAAGGCTGGGGAGGATGCAGATACACTTGGATTGACAGGTCACGAGCGATATACCATTGATCTTCCAGAAAATATTAGTGAGATCCGCCCAGGTCAAGATGTTACTGTACAAACGGATACTGGAAAATCCTTCACTTGCACAGTGCGGTTCGACACCGAGGTGCGTCTCACATTATCGGTCTCTTTTGTTTTTAGTTGTTGTATCCTGGCGTTTCTTTGTGCGAAAGATGTCACTGTGGCTATTGGGTTGCATGATAAAGATGCTGCCTTCTTTACGGTGTTTGAGTTTCTTCTACCTTTATACAAGTCTTTGCCTAGAGTACTGAAGGAAAGGCTAAGAACAAAAGGAAAATAAAAGAAGTATGAGCAAACACCTTATCAAAATTTAGAAATCTGAGCAAGCATAATAAGGAATTAAATTTACTCTTAAAGCCATCTTTGCGAAATTGGGACACTTAAATTTGGATCTTTTTACTGAACTTGGACGAAGGATGTCTCTTTTCTTTTTAGGGTTAAAACAACTTGTTCAGTCGTGGAAGGCAACATACCCAAATTGGATATAGAAGGTTCATATAGCCAATCCTAACTAGTTTGGGATTGAAGCGTCGTCCTAAGATAGGATGTCAAGATCTAGAATACCTAACTAAAAGGAGTATTGAAAATTAAGAATCCACATGGACAGTAAATCATGGTGCATCTTTTGTAGTAATCAATGTATACATTTAAAATTAGTGAATGATGACATATAGGTGAAGTACAAAGTAAGAATGTCTTTCATCCCCCCCAAAAAGGTACTTCCGCCGATATTAGCTTGAATGCTCAAATAAGAAATGGAAGATCTGATTCTGTTACCCTCTATCATAAAACTTTTAAATCACATAAGGCGATATGATATGATTTCCATATAGTTCTGCATGCATTGTTTGATGTAGAATAAACTGCCACAACAGTGCGAGATCTCCTATATAAATTCTTCTTCACCATTCATTAGTTTTTGGTAAGAATTGACATTTAAGAGCTTCTTCTATCTTGTGCAGGTGGAATTGGCTTATTTCAACCATGGAGGTATTCTGCCATATGTCATTCGTCAGTTGACTAAGCAATAAGGGACCGTTTTGATAATTTGGCCACCTTCACGAGCTGCTTGATTGCGGGAAGAGGACAGCAGAAAGAGGGAGCTTCTCAATAGAGTTGAGAGTAGGGAATAAAGGATTTTAAAACTTTTTATGTCCCTGTTGTCGGGCAAAGTGTTGTTTATTTACTTCGGGAAGCACTGAAAATGGCAATCTTTTGCCAACTGATAGCAACATACCATTCTTTGGTAATAAAATTTTTATATTATGATTGTGTTTTAGTTTCGGCTTCTTGGTGAGAGTAAAAGGTACTTTTCGTTAGTTTAATTGTCTGTTTATTTTATTTTTGGGCTCTGTTCTTTAGTTTTTTGAAATTGTTGGGTTTTCACATTTCCTTTACTTACTTTAAATGGTAGCTGTTGCTTTAATGCTTTATCTGAATGGGTCTGTGAATAAGATCGTTAATCCCAAGTTGACATTTGAGCAATTGATTATTTTACAAGGTAAACGATCATGCCACTCCGCCTCAAAGTAATCTGTGGGATGTTATTTGGTACCGCTTAACAATTTTATCTTGTTTTATACGTATTATATAAAAAAGTTTATATGCATTCCTTAAAAATAATAGAAAGTAAATAGTGATTTGTGACAAGATAAAGCTTAAAAACTAGTAACAGAAACCAGACCTTCTAAAAGTTGTTTTGTCTCGAACGCTTTTGCAGAATCTAGGATACAACGGCGCTCTCGGTCTCACAATATTTGAAATTCTTTACAGAGATGAAAAACACATTGTAATTCAGAGTTCAATTAATAAGGACCTACTTTGAGTTGATAGATATAATCAAATTATATTATTAATTAGTGAGGCAAGAGCTTCTTTTTTTCCTTCCTTTTTAATGTTTTCCGGGGAAGCAGTGGGGGTTGGAGATGTTGATAGATAAATCTGTTTTAATTTCATTTATTTTTTCCCTTGATAGTGATCAAGCAGGGCATATACTAGGATGCTGTAAAATTTGGCGAGATCAGTTTAATACCAACCGGAGTTAACAGGGAAATAAGTTCCTCTTTCCACAAACCTATAATATACTTTATTAAAATTTGCAAATTTATCTTTTCTGCTGAATGTCGCCGAAGAGACAGCTCTGCAAATACACAATTCGCTAGAAAATTAAGTCTCTTAAGTTGAAGAAGGGTGAATTAGTTAATCCTCGTTGATTTGGGAGGATTTCCGAATGTCTGTTCTGCTTTTACGTTTTCAAACATCTACACACACTATGAGGCCAAATTATAGCATGTTTGGTGAAGTTTCTTTGTTTTTTTTTTTTTTTTTTTGGTCATAAGTACTTTTTTCTTAAAGTTAGGTGTTTGGCAAGCTTTGAAAGAAAGAAAACTGTTTGAGTAGAAGGAAAAGCAGTTTTTGAGAAATAGAAAAAAGTAGCTTCTTTTCAAAAGTACTTTTTTGAAAAATAATTTTGACAAAAATATATTTATAAACACTTTTTAAAGCTTGGCAAAATAATAATTATTGCTCAAAAGTATTTTTTAAATAAATAAGTCAAACACCAACTGTTTCTCGTCAGAAAAATACTTTTGAAAAAAATACTTTTCAAATTAAGCTTTATTTTAGAAGCTTGACCAACATACTTTCAACAAGAGGTACTTGGCAAGATTTTTCGATCTGTACAGAAAAAACACGTAAACATTCTAAAAAATGCTATAAATTCGTAAACTGCCTTTCTGCAAAGTTGCATGGTCTCTTGTGTTATTTCTTATCTGTCAGCTTCAGTCATTCCCTCTATGGTAGATTTTCCAAGAACCAAAGTAAGCCCCCCAAGTAAGCACAAGGAAAACTCTCTGCTGCATATTACAATGATACAATCTCATCGACAGAAAGAGACGAAACTATAATACAGATACTCGACTTCACAAAATTGTCTTCAAAATTTATAACAAAAGGTTCATTTTATAATGGAAGATATTATAATAATCTCCAGAAGAGAATCGAGAATTGATAATTAATCGGTTCAGAATGAGTCTAATTTATATACGCATACACACAAACATATAATTTGTTGCATATATACTTATGAATTGATCGAGTTAAAAGTAATGAGTTTAAGTGAATCCATTGAACCAACTTTGAGTAATACAACTTTGAGCATCACTTTCGCATAAAATCTTGTTGGTCTAAAGTAAGTTTGTTTTGATGATTGATAAAAGAACACATGCATGAACCAGTTCAATGAACAATGTACACAGGTGACGGGCAGAAATAAGCAAAAGGCATGCACGTGAAATGGAATAAGTATAACTGATTATTTCTGATAATCCCTGAGCGAAAAGGTTGCATATTTGATAAGGAGCAGGGCTCCTTACTTGAGGAGAACTCTATCCAAGATAAGGAAAGAGTTAGAAGTTGAAGATGACTAGAGCTCTTCCACCAAGGAAAAGTAAAGAATTAGAACTCTAGTTAATCCTTATTATGCTAACTCTATAAATATCAGTTGTATTCTCTTGTACAGGTGATCCACACATACTGAAGTTAAGCACTAATTGAGAGCAAAATAGCAAAGCATTTTGTGAGCAATTCTTATGAGATTTAAGAGTACGATCATGAAGCTACACAAACCATATTAAAGAACTAGCTCCATAAAGAGTTTTATGCGTCTTTCTTTATTTCTAGTTCAAAGTGTAGTAGGCGTTTTGAGTTGTACCTTTTAGCTTTCTAAGAAGCAAATTGTAGTAGGTACTTGAGTTGTATCTTTCAAGTTAGAGTTAACTTGAAGTAGTCGCAACAGCCTGTGACGTGTTGCTATAAGGGTTAGAGTTAATCCTTAGGTTTGCAAGGGGTTGTAAACTCTATGTGTATTATTCAAGTTAGAGTTAATTTGAAGCAGTCGCAATAGCCTGTGGCTGGTTGCTGCAAGGATTAGAGGTAATCCTTAGGTTTACAAGAGTTTGTAAACTTTATTGTTGGCTCAGAGATGTAGTGAAGTATTTGGGGAAAATCCTACTCGGTATTAAGTCGTGGTTTTTTTACCTTTTTCACTGGGTGTTTTTCACGTAAAAATACTTGTGTTTTTTACTTTCTGCATTATTTATTCCGCAACTGTAGTGTAAGAAACACATAAACGAACTGGGTTTTTCGATAATCCAGTGCACGCGAAAATAAAGCACCACACAAATCACCCTCCTGTCTGGTATTGAATATAAAACATCAAATCTGAAATTAACATCAACAAAATTCTGATTATATCGAGGAATCGCCCCCTAACCTCCCCCCAAAAAAAAGATATAAAGAAAAAACTAACCTTTAGACTGTGCTCATTCCGAAGGATATAACCAAATATTAACAACTTCTAAATCTGTTACCACAACAAGATAAAGAAGAAAAAAATAGGAGGAAATATTCAGAACATTATTAGTGGTCCTCTGGAATACACTCAAGAGTTGGCCTCCAACTTGTGCTACTACTTATTTTTTCAGTAAATCTATCTTGATATAATCTTCTTTTCCTGCTTCTTATTCTTCTACCTTCACTTTCTGACTTTATTTTCCTTAAGAATTCATCTGCTGAGGAATAATTAAACTGTCCATTCAATATTTTCTTCAATTCTTCTTGTGTCATCACTAGCCTAATCCTTACAACACCTTTTTTCATCATTTCTTGGCCCTTTTCTTTGTCATCATCTACTCTAAATCTAACACTTTTTCTTCTCCTATTAATGCTTTGTTCCTTTGCCTTTTGTGCTTCACCAATTGGTGTCTCAACTTTCTCATCAGCAGGAACTAGAATATCAGCTTTACTATTTTTCATGCAATTTCCCATTTGGGGTTTTTGGAGATATTTGGAAAGAAAAAAGAAAGATGACTATTAGAGTTTATGTGAAGAGAAGAAGGGGTAGTGGAGGTTAGAATCTTGAAATATAAAGACATGGAGAAGGGAAGGAGCACATGGAGTTGCCGGTTGTTTCGCCTTGTTTTTGGAAGAACAAAAACTATGCTTTATACATTTGTTGAAACTATGGAGCCAAGATTTGAAGAATTCTAATCATTTTAGTTATTAAGTTCTAAATTAATAGATTTTTATATATATATATTTAATTAATTTTTTAAATAAATATAAAATTTGAACTAAAATTAATAAATTTGAATAAACCCGTAACCTACGCACTAGTTCAGCCCCTTAGAACTACCAAATAAGACTCCTTAATAAATTAATAGAAAGAGAAAGAAAGATTTGTTTAGTATATAAAAGTGTGCGAATATTCACTTAAATTCAAGTAAGAAATGCGATTTTGTTAGCAACATATAACAAACACATGTTAAAAGGTTGGTCGAAGAAGAACAATAAATAAAATATAGGTATCGGCCTGTGGCGGTTGCAGTTGATCAAAATCACCACCTGTGTACAGATCTCTTTATTATAAATGTAGAATATTTAATTCAACAAATTAGAATTGTTTGTGTCAGTCCAAAAATTTTATATACTTTAGGTTATGTATTAAGACGCAAAGTACAATATATTTTCATCTTCCGGGATTAGTATATTAATAGACAAATTAATTAGACTGCTTTAATTTAACGATATTAATTTAATTTTATGTATGGACAATAGCTAGGTTTAGGTAGAAATCTGCAACTATTGGCTACTAAAGAAGTTGTTCCAAAACTTTTCTAATTGAGTTGGCCACATTTTCCATTGAAGTACAAGTTCTGAGTGACAACACTGTTTACCCTCAAAAGCGAATAACAATTGAATTTATAAGTGATTTTAAAGATACGTAGATTAACTTGACACAAAATAATAAATTAGATTGCAATTGAAATAAATAACGAGAAAGTAAATGCAAACCACACAAATTGAACAATTTCAGCCTTGGAAGATTAGCTACCTTCGAGTCGAATGCACTTCGACTGGTATCAAGACACAGAAGAATAAGAGCTTAAAGAGAAAAATAATAATGTATTGCTTTGGAATGCGTGTTACAATGTGTTGGATGAATTATCAAACCCCCCTTTATATAGTAGAGGAGTCCTACTTTAGGTACAATTCTGTAAAAGCCAAAAATTACTTGATTTGCTGATTGTCGGTTCCTTACTGATACGCGCTGAGATTCCCGCCGTAATATCACACTGGTCACAGATGTTTCAGTCTTCTGTTGGTTGTGCTAACGATGTTTTTTCGAGCTCGTTCACCGCTAGGGTCGATTCCGGGATCATAGACTCAATGTTCTCAAAGGCAGGCGTTTTGACCCCGGATTCTAGCTCGGTGAGACTTGGGGTCGATCTTCAGCCCTTGATTGTCATGTTCCGAGTCTAACCTACCATGTTGTAGGCGAGCACGATTTCGACCGTATACAAACACGATAATTTATTTTCTCATGCTTTGAATTATTTAGATACCCAAATAGCAGGCTAGAAAAAGTAAACATTAAATCTAACTGGTTATTTATGTAACAATCCCAATTATTTATCTCCAATGAAATGTAAAAAGTTATAAAAGAGCTGCTCCATATTGTTTTAGATCGATGTACCCTCTATATAAGTTGGTAATTATACCCATATATCTAAGACCAAGGCAGAAATACGACGATCTTTAGATGTATGACGTATCTTCACGTAGAAATGACAACAGGTAGTCAATTTAAAAAATTGCTATTTAAAAATTAGTCAATTTCTTCTAAATTTTAGTTTTTAAGTCTAATTTATCGGGACAAAAATATTCTGCGTATAAAATTTTAATTTAAATTTTTAGGACAAAATAAGTATTGACTAATTCCTAAATAGCATCCCTAAAAATGCTTGTTTGTGCACTTCGCCCTATTTTTATGCCTCCTTGTGGATCATGGAATGTTAATGAAGGCTCATCAAAATAGCAAGATGGAAGTGACCAAACTATAAGGATCTTACAATTTTCATATTTGAATTTTTTTCTTTTATGTTAATCTTAAATATAATTTATTGCTTGATTATTACTATGATGGTATTTCTTCAAATCTTTATAATAATTAAGTCCTCTAATCTAGTGGTCCTAAATTCAATTTAATCAATTTAAGCATTTATCAATAGCCTCCCCCTTTTTCTTCTTGTAGTCAATAGTTTGCATGCCTTTTGCCACGTACCACACAGGAAAAGGACAAAATGGCATCTAACCACCTCTTCATAAATTAAGAGCACCTAAGATTCTTCCAATTACCATAGAAATCTTAATCAATTTGTTCTTATGACATTTAATATCTAAAGATTTAACCTACAAATCATATTAAAAATCTTCGGAGATAAGATATCAATCTAAATTATAGCCAAAGATCAAGATTCAACTTTGAAGCTGCCCAACTAATTTTGGCATAAAATGAAAATACAGGTTTGAGGTTGCTTAGTACGGCCATGACATTATATTAAAAGATTTGAAATTAGGGGCATGTGAAGCAAAAAACAAATGTATAAATGCAATAATGCAACGTAAAATTGAAAGAATTCCCGTGACTGAAGGGCAGTTGAAATATTAGGGGCATCAGCCGCGTGAGAAGAAGTTTTTGTTTTAAGGCAACTTCACATGGGGATTAGGTACATACATCTCACTCTTTCTCTTTTCTAATTATTATCACTTTAACCTCAGTACAATAATACTTCTTTCTTGCGAGATCTTGGAAGCTTCTTTATTGCATGTGAAGCTGGTCACAAATAATACAATTAATTGTTGCGTCACCAAGGAAATAACGTGAAATTTTAGCCGATTTTCCTCTTTGTATAAGTTGTTTTTATAAATGATTCTATTTTTATTTTTCTTCCAATTGATTAACCTTTTAGACCATAGTCTAAATATCCTTTTTTATCAAACTGAAAATATTATAATTACGGCGTAAATTTCATAAGTTATTATAAATAGTAGATCACAGTCTAATATTTTTTGAGCAAACTGAAAATTAAATGAACAAATTAGACCTGAATCTAACAATGTTCGAAGGGATAGTTGATTTACACTAACTTTTTAAAATACGTACAAACTCTGAACAATGACCTAAAAAAGGGGGATATTTCGAAGCTGGAAATAAGCCAGTGGCCGAAGGACTGCGGTGCACCGAACCAAATGGGTCTTCAATAATAATTATTTGACTCGAGACGGAGAACATTATAGGGTTTGGCGACACGATGTATAAGGTAATTAATCATCATATAAAAATTTGTATGACTTAATATATTTTTTGGTTGTGATTTCAAATATTAGATAACTAATTCATGTATATGCATTGGTGTATTATCTTAATTCACCATTAATATGGAATAATTAATTTATGTATAAGTTGTATATTAATAAAATAGCAAAAGGACAAAACTACCTTTTATGTTTTTTTTTTTTAAAGTCCTATGAAGATTTTCAAGGATATAATTGTAAATTTTATTTTTAGTTTAAAAAGTGAACAAAATTTAGTTGATACTTTATATACTCAATTTTAGTGTAATGAGCCAAACATCCACCAAGACATATTTATGTACTATTAGTCTTCGTACTATTAATTCCTACGTTATAATTCATGTATAACTTATTGTGGAACCAAACCTTTAAACCTGTTGTATAATAAGTAATATTAGTGCTACTATCAATAATAGTAATGCTGATGGTACCAAGCTTTTTCTAGATGCATGACGTTCAGTTTTACATATTTCTTTGCCTTTTAACAGCGTGCATAATCAGCAAGCAGGGAGACGTACTGCTTTATGTCTGAGTTGACTATCAAATGGTTTGATAATTCCAGAACTTGCAGCCAATTACGTGGCTTCATATTCAGTATCCTGGATTCAATCGATTTCTACCATTATACTTTATGAAGTAATTAGGAAAGACTCGAAAGCCAGAGTTTAATGCGGATCAGCAGAGGCGGATTCAGGATTTCAAAAAGATGGGTGCTCTATTGTGAAGAGATTGATCTAGAATTTATATTTGATCGTGTTTAACTTTAGTCTCTTACCATAAATTCATTACGTTTTTGAAATTATAGATTCAAAATTATATTCTTTTTAAAATTTTAGTGATTTTCACGTATATATCTATACTCCGTGCCGAAAATAAGATCGTCTGAAGTAGAGTTTGAACCGTCAATTTTACTCGTAGAGGTGCATTCAATAATTATTATATCATAGAAGTCTTTGAACAGGGGTACACGCACATATACTTTTGTAATTTTAAAAAAATATAAAATATTATTATACATAATTTAGGGAGAGAAGTATGAGTTCACATGAACCCCATATCCTAAGACCTAAATAGGCCGCTGGCAGCAAGCACGATTAAGGGATATAGTGTTTGCAAATAAAATTTAGCCGTCCAATATGGCATTGTTATTAAACAATCCGTGTCAGTCCGGTATAGCTATGTCTGTATTATCTGTCCAAGAACGTTAATGGATAAATCCTTTTCGTTCGCTGTAGCTATCTGAATACCGTTTGGACAAGTAATATACAGTGGCGGAAGCAAGATCATCGTTATGAGGTTCAAAAAAAAAAATTTATAAGAAATTATAGCTAATCAGGGGCGGATTTACATATAAAAATTGGATGCTCGAGCACCCATTAACCTCGACTCGGAGTATGTATAGTTATTGTGTGTGGCAAAATCGGATTTACCCATGAAAGGGTGAATCGAGGTCGAACCTCAGCACCGGTCGTCCAGCCAGCAATCGAGGTCACCTATTCGATGCCGAGGTCGGAACCATAAGATCGATACCAGGATCGAAGCTACGGTTTCGACAGCAGGGTCGAAACCATAACTCCGATATCGGGCTCGACATTGCAGTCACGGGGTCACGTCGAATCTCGCCTTTGTGATAGCTGATGTGTCCGTTATATCAGCTGTCAACTCGCACTCAAAAGTCAAGAACACTGTTCAAGCTATACCAAACATGCAGAACCCTCACCAAACGTGCAGTACTTTTACCAAACCTGCAGTACTTTTACCAAACGTGCATGGTCTTCACCAAATATGCGAGGACACTGTGATGATTATCAAGGACACTTTATGGGCAGAAGGGCTTTTATCTCCTCTATATATATACTAAGCCCATCAATGTAAACATCATCTGAACATAGTAAAAGAAAGCAATATTGATTTTCAAGCTTTGTGATGGTTCTTCATCTTCCAAGTATCATATTGTTTGCATTTTATATTTACTCGCTTAGTATCAAATCTTGCCACTTATCTATTTGTTCCCACGCATAAATTCAATTGTTTTACTTCCGATTTTTGGGGTAAACAGTTTGGCGCCCACCGTGGGGCCTAGATAATTGTGGTAATTTGATACCAAATTTCTGGATCATACGCTACTTTCTTTCCTTTCTTCCAAAAAAAACTTCTGAAAAATACAAAAAAAAAAATGTCGAACCTGCAAAATGCACCTCTTCACATTGATGGAGGATCTGGCCACCAAGATGAAAATAACAATACAGTTCAGGGAAACCATTGTCCAATCCCGGAACAAGTGGGTGTCAACTCGCAAATTCCGATTAACATTGACCGGACTGTTGGATCGAAAAACTGTATTCCAAATGTTGACGGGGATGGAATTAGCCTACGTGTCATTTTCGAGATGCTACAAGCCCAACAGATGGCGATCGCCCAACTGCAAAGCCAAAACCTTACGCCAAAAGCGGCGGAGCACGATCCATCTCGAGAGG